>JAECUM010017526.1:0-88795 GCA_016617855.1 Megalonaias nervosa | reverse complement strand
TTCCAGATAGTAGCTTGTTGGTTGACCTGTAATATCAATCCGGTCCCAGATCGCAAACGCACCAACAGACCAAACCTGGTTAGACGCACGACTTTGTCCAACGCGGGTGACTAGGGCTATAAGCACCTCTTGTGACCACGACTGTTATATCCCGGAACACGTTAGCGGGTTTAAACCCTATCGTGTTTGGAATTTCATTGCTTAGAATGGTTATGACCGTGCGAAGTTGGCTCACCCGCTCACGAGACCGATAAATCGCTTCGCGATTCATCAATAATTCTTGTTCGTACTGATGCCCGAATAATCGTTTCAGAAGTGTACGGTTAAATCTTTCCTCAATAGCCTGGTCGCGATGTACGTCTCGATGTCAACGGTGAATCTGCACATGGTGCTTCGAAGAAAAGAGAAACAACTCCGAAAAATTCTTTGCCTGGTACACCTGCAAAAGCAATTCGCAATTCGCAATACCGTAGGTTCCTTTTTTACATTTTTATTTTGTATTCTAGGGAAATAAATTATTTGTTGAATTTTACTATTACCTATTTGAAAACCATAGTCATAATAGTGGTTGCCGATGCGATTTGTGGACTCTCCACGGCAATCACCGTTGGCTTCAGTATTGCTGGAATTGCGACTACGACAACTATCATAGAGACACCAATCGAATCGTTTTTGGAGCTATATCAATAGCAACTGATGGCGGAGGCGGTGCTGGCAAAATAATTTCGTTACGGCTGCATCGACAAATATTTGTTTATTCAGAAATTCTCGCTGCAGCGCAGAACAGTCTCAGTACAAATAATAAACTGTACTCGGTGACCACATAAGATAAAACCATTCCAACGGCGGAGTTCGAGACGGTGTTAACTGAATGTGAACCTTCCAACGACTCTACGCGGAGATACGAAACTGCGGGGTAAAACCAAAACAGACAATTGATTTAAATGTTGTGAAAATCGAGTACACGGTCGCATATAGTTATGGGATTACCGCCGTAATTTTGCGCATGTATTTTTATTTGTATATGCTGTATATTTTATTCTGTATTATTCTGTTTTGCATTTTCTATGTGTGTAAGATGTACATTCAGGGTTGCATCTTTACATCTGCCAATAGTTCTAATTAAATTTTATATGCATGATATTGGAACACCGCAATTTCATATCTTCAAATTCCATGTGCATATTTTCAATATTGCACAATTCAACATCTGCATTGCATTATTCCATTTCTAAGTCTCCTCGCTGCATTATGACAGCTGATTTGATAACATCAATCATCATAATGGTAAAAATACATAACATCGTAGAAGTAATAATGTAGCACAGTGAAACTTACAGATAGGATACTAGCATTATGCAGGTTGAACTATCGTAATCAATGCTATCTGCTGTCATAATAAGGCATTACTGTAATGGTCCATAATGACAACAGGCCAGTGCCGGATCACCAAATAGGCAGAGTAGGCACCGGCCTATGGTCCCCACGCCTTTTAGGGGCCCCGCGACAACTGATTAAAATAATATTGAATTGATTTGATATTGACGTATTAGGAGATAATTTGCGAGGGTGGCCCCGAGATTTCGACTGCCTAGGGGCCTCCACAGGGTTTAATCCGGCACTGCAACAGACTGAGTTGTTAAATTAATCACTGAAGAGGCTGAACTGTCCCGGCATATTGCAAATTCCAAGCATTGATGACAGTCACGAAGCCCCTATTCCACCAAAAATTATTTGGTTAACTTGCAATATCTGGCGCGCGAGAATTTAATTTTTAAAATAAACGTTTTGTTTAATATAAAACGTTTAATAAAGTCTGTATGATTATCGTATCAAGCAAGCTTATATTTTCTTCAAATGTTTATAGCCGTGAACAAAGAATGAAATTTATATGAACACTGATAGGTGTTCATTTATTTTCATAAACTGATTAAACAGATTTGTGTCATGCATATTTTCGAAATGCTTTGTTTGAAAAAAGAATTTTTTTTTTTATCACGTTATGCCCTTCTGTGGAGTTCGGTTAAAAGCCAGGTAGATTTCATCAATCGGAGGATTGCGGAGAGCGTTGAACTTCAAAACCGGAGATTATGCTAGAACTACTGATGAAAGGTGAAGGCGAAGAGTTGTTTCTTCTGAATTCTTCACCCGTAGAAGGTGCATTTATTTAAAAGATAATACTCGGAAAGAATGAAGCATTTACATTGTCTTATTATTCAACAGACACTAGGATGCTGTCGAGACACGGCAGGTTGTTGTTCTTTCCTCCATGATCAGACTTTGCATATACCTGATCCGCGTCACTATCACGGCGCTCTCTGTTGTCATAACGAGACATTAATCTATTGCATCTTGCGTAATGTTTACAGCCAACTTGTAACTAAATTGTAACTTGCAGTATGTGAACGTCTTACCTGTGTTAATCTGTCAATAGCGACGAGAACATTTCGAGTTAGAAAAAACGGTGTGTTGTCACCTACACTCGCGTGTGCAAAGATGGCAAGGTCATCGGAAAAATAAATTAACCCAGATCGGTACCAGAAATCTCAATCCCCCATTTGACCTCTACTCTTTGTTTACGACAGAAATGATCACCAATACGTATTCGCAAAATCCCTTGCGTCGGAGGTAACTTCCAACGTTTTCTATACTTCTAGACAGAAAGAAAATACTTGGAGTCTATGTGAAAGCGACAGTCACAAGCATTACCAGTCTATGTGAAAGCGTCAGTCACAGGCATTGCCAGTCTATGTGAAAGTGTCAGTCACAGGCATTACCAGTCTGTGTGAAAGCGTCAGTCACAGGCATTACCAGTCGCATTGACGTTAACGCTGAGAAGTAATGTAGTTATAATGGGATGAATCACAATCGCTTGCCTTTAATAATTGAATGGATGACATCCATTTTCGTTACAGTACATCTAATTATCACATAAAAAATAAAATGTTTTGAAAAAATATGTTCTATTGTTTTAACTCTTTGAATCATTGACGCTGTTGGACCGATTCCTGGAAGACATATACTTGTTTGCACCTGTTCCTGGAATTCGATTGACCTGATACACAAATTATATGCTTCATTCTAGAGTTTTTCTAATATATTCCTAAACATGTAGTGCCCACTGGTAGGTTCTGTTTCCAAATTATTCTGAAAATCGAAACTTAACCATGTGTTCCCATTTGGCAGTTACACATGTAAGCGGTAGCGAGTGACTACAAAAAGGGCGATACTGATTTTAAAAGCACAAAATTCATTTGAATTAACAAGATTAATTTTCACTGGATGAGTGGAAAAGAATTCAAATGTGCCTTTCTAATTACAACTATGAAAACAAGAATCTACTTCATGTATATATTGCCCTGGACTTTATTATTTATTTGCTATCGAACTCTGCACTTATTACCGTCCATCTAGTTATCAATCATGTCCGAGCATAAAGTGAGTCAAAATTCTCCACATCATTTGATATTTCATTTTATATTGGTATCTTTTATTAGCAAAACATGTGTTGTGATTAAAATATATACGTAGTTTCTTAAATCCAAGAGGTAGCGAGCATCACTGAATATATTTACAAGGAAGCAGTGTTATCAAAAAGGCCCCCTTAGTGATGAAACCGACCCCAAAATAAACTCGTTAGTCCTAACGTTAAATCATACCAGTCATCAATCAATATTGCTGACATTCTGCATATATCTACTGTAAAGATCCATAAAATGAGACAAGTACGAAATTTTGAACCTCTGACTTCACTCCGCGCACACTTACAACAAATATCAGTTTTGAAATATGTTTGAAAACAATTTTGTGCACAGGATGCAAACTGAAGAGTCCTGCCTACACAGCAAATCATTATTCACACACACACACACACACACACACACACACACACACACACACACACTTTTTAAATTTTATTTTGTGCTCCACTCTACACCCAAGACCATAGGAAACATCTAGAATTCGGCCAACTATATGGTACTACTAAATTAGAAAGATACTTCTACCACCTGTAGATATCGAGTAAACTCGCCAATACTAATATATTACTAATGAAGTAATTAATACATATGCTACCAACTACACATTAAGTCATTTGGGTTTGTGAAGTAATTATAACACGTTTTATTATATATTTCATTATGAGATATTGAATTATGGGAGATAAATGATAATGCCACACTTTTGAAACTACTTTTTCTCTTTTAGGAAATATATCTGCCCTTAAGTATGCTATTCAAATCTGTATTTCTATATTTAACGCTATTTACTTTTTCTTCTTCCTCGTCTTCATCTTTTTCTTCTTCTTCTTCTTCTTCTTCTTCTTCTCTCTCTCTCTCTCTCTCTCTCTCTCTCTCTCTCTCTCTCTCTCTCTCTCTCTCTCTCTCTCTCTCTCGCAGGATGAAAAGATCATAAAATGTGTCAGAACTGTAGACCTTCAAGTACACATTTATTTAATTAATAGTGGAGGCGCTATTAAAACAAATATCTACAATTAACTACAAAGAATGAACAGAAGGCTAAAGGTATTTGTATTAGTGAGTTTGTTTTCCACACGAATCCTGCAAATGATTAGTGACTGAAGTTATGAGAACTGATATCAGATATTGTGTCATCCATTCAGCGTACGTTTACATTCTTCGACAAAGGGAACAGTCTCAGGAAAAACGTTTAAAATTCTAAAAGTAGCGACTCTAAATCTCAGCACAATCACCATCATGCCAGAAAACGAAGGAGGAATCTGACATTGATGATTGTTGACTGCAAACTGAAAATAAGTGAAAATCGAACTTTGGGTACAACGTCTGTTGCCGAATTAGAGTCCAGGGTTGTCAAGGCAAAAATAATCATGTCTGAGTGCAGAAATGAACAAAATAAAGAACCGGAATCCATACAAGTAAACTAACAACTATTAAAACATTTTGTTAAAAGATGTTACGCCAAAAAATCTGTCGGATGTGACCGCTAAGTGATATTTCCTACCGTATTTCAGTTCCATCCATGTATGCTGTGTTAATAAGCGCATGAAATGTGTTAAGATTAAAAATCTATTAATTTTCGTTTGAAAACAGTCATTAATTTGACAAAATACACAATCTGAAGCATTACTTGTGCAAAATAAATTTGTAAAAGGCCGCTCTCCTCAAATTATTTCAAAAATTCTGGAATATATTTTTACTGATGCAGTAATACAACTGTTTTTCACATTGACACAGAATGGAAAAAAAAAACATCCACGCAAATCGCGAAGTAGAAACATTCATTCGTGAAATATTTTCTTATATCTACTCAAAAACGAAGATATCCTCTACTAAGTTTGCTTGGCACTACTCTTTCACCGCATCACTAATCGAATATTTTTACTGAACATGAGTATGAACACAATCGGAGCATCCTCGACCTTTTTCTTCAAAAAACCTCAGATATGTGGCACAAGAGTCCAGTTTGAATTTCATACAGAGGGCGCTCTACAGTTATTATGAACGTCTGAGAGAGTGGCGGGTGTAAGGTGAAGTTGTTTACGTTTTGCAACATAGACAGTGGAGAGAATGTTGACATACGTCCATGTTACTTTCATGTACTGTGGCTGAAATTTCTTTGGATATAGTACTTATGGAAATTGTACGTGATCTAAGCTCACCGCTAACTAAAATGATTGCTCCCTTGCGCCTAGTCTAAAGTACACTAGTTATAGCAGTTATTAAAATAAGGAAACAAATTTTGCCAGTCCAGACAATATCAGCTTCTAAATGTGAAATGAATGAATTACCAAATATATCATATGTAAAACAACTTATCGGCTCTTTTTAGCAATTTACCTCTGAAGTCCAGGAAGTGTAAGCGACAAAGAGGAGCTAGCAGTTGTTCGAAAGCTGCACATCTGAAGTAAGGATAAGCTGTATACTCTAAACCCAGTGTTTCCCACATCAATCATACACCAGAATAAAAGGGAATTAAAAGTTCTTTGAACAATACCTAAGATATACAATGTCTTTTTAAAATAGCCAGTATAATTAGTGAGGAAATCCGGGGAAATTCTTTTCTTTAAAAATCTAAACCTATGCAAATACGAAACTATAGAACGCCACCTCATGAAAACGAATCTATCACGGGACCACGTGAAGAAATACTATACGCCATTGTGTATATACAAGTTAAAGTACTGAGTCAGTAAAGAGCTACATTTCAAAGCTACATTCAGTTAACAATGTATTTTTAGTAAAAATTTACATTTCAAAGCTGCATTCAGTTAACAATGTATTTTTAGTAAAAAGTTACATTTCAAAGCTACATTCAGTTAACAATGTATTTTTAGTAAAAAGTTACATTTCAAAGCTACATTCAGTTAACAATGTATTTTTAGTAAAAAGTTACATTTCATAGCTACATTTAGTTAACAATGTATTTTTAGTAAAAAGTTACATTTCAAAGCTACATTCAGTTAACAATGTATTTTTAGTAAAAAGTTACATTTCATAGCTACATTCAGTTAACAATGTATTTTTAGTAAAAAGTTACATTTCAAAGCTACATTTAGTTAACAATGTATTTCTTAGCAAAAAGTTACATTTCAAAGCTACATTCAGTTAACAATGTATTTCTTAGTAAAAATTTATATTTCAAAGCTACATTCAGTTAACAATGTATTTTTAGTAAAAAGTTACATTTCAAATTTACATTCAGTTAACAATTTATTTCTTAGCAAAAAGTTACATTTCAAAGATACATTCAGTTAACAATGTATTTCTTAGTAAAAATTTACATTTCAAAGCTACATTAAGTTAACAATGTATTTCTTAATAAAAAGTTACATTTCAAATCAACAATAATGTATTTCTTAACAAAAAGTTAATAATGTATTTGTAGTTTAACTATGCTAAATGACCTGCTATTTAGTGTATATACCAGGGGTCTCAAACACGCGGCCCGCGGGCAGCATGCGGCCCGCCAAGCCATATCCTGCGGCCCGCAAACTGATTGGCGTCACATGGTGTCATGAGAGATAACAAAGGTGGTGTGGCCCTTGGGCCACAGAAAATGTCCTCATGCGGCCCTCAGGGTGGTTTGAGTTTGAGACCCCTGGTATATACGTTGAGGAAAAAGATCGCGTACAACTTCGTTGCGCAATAATATTTGTGTTGTTTGTCTTTTGCTTTCAGTAAAAATGAGGAACCCGTTTGCCTTATACATCTAGACTCGGATCATAATTATTAATTCTGGACACGAATATATTTTTAGAATTCATTTTCCGATCTTGACTTGGTAGAAATTCTTGGCTTGGATGTGGGCTTTCTTGGAACTGATTTAAATTAAATTATCTATTATGTAGAGTAAGAAGATTTTGGTGTAATTGTCTGTGTGTATTTTGGCTGCAGTGCACTGTGAGTAATCAGGCACTGAAATTAAATCTGCGATCCATGTCATGTTGCTGTGTTAGGCCTTTCCAAAAGGTGCTGGATAACTTATGAAAAGAACTTAGTTGTAAGTTTGTTTAAGAAGATGCTTTTGATTAAAATATGGTACTTTTGGATTTTAACCCTGAAAAGTTCAGTAATTTAAAGCAAACGCAAAGAATGTATAGGAAAATTTGTGTACAGAGTCCATCTGAGGTATTTTCTGGCTTGACACAAAAGGCCGGGTTGGCTCGAACAGAGTATAAAACAGTAAAAAAAATGAATTTTCCCAACTAGTACCACCGAGATACACCAAGTACATTGCACACTCTACAGTGAAGTAACTCAAGTTAGTTCTGCAAATAATATTGTGAATTATCCTGTTTGCATGTCATTTCTGTCTACTGCTACGTCACCATTCGAGCATTTTGTACTGAAATAACTGATCGGATCTTTCTAATTCCTTTGTAAGGTATCATAATGGACAGATAAAAATCGCAATTGAACAAGAAGCAAACAGAAAAATTAACCTCCATAGATTTTAAGTTTGTTTAAAAAATTTGCAGCATAGCTCTAAACAACCACGTCTCAAAATTAAGCTTTTCTATGGAATTATGCCTGCTATAACACCAAATTGATCGAGTGATTGGTGTTTAACGGAACATCAACACATCAGAGGCTTTTAGTAAAAAGGCCACTGAAGTAAAGTACATTGTCCTGAGGCCTACTGCTGCAGCCGCTTCAGGTAGGTAGGAGTACCTGTAACCCACTGATTATGAATCTAGCACGCTAACCGTCCGAAAACCAACTACACCTGAATAAACGTTTATAATTAGTAACATTGCTTATGATGCAATTACTGTGTCAAAAACAATAGTAAAGTACTTGTAACAATACGCTGCGCATAGCTGAAAGGCAAAATTTGATTACAAGTACATTTACTTACATAAAGAAGAAAACAGAAAGACAGACCACTAGTACCGTAATATCAATACACGTATCTAATGTCGTGTGAAATATCTGGATTTTGACATTTGCAGATTTAGAAGCACCACGTGACGTTCTTTCCTTTATAATATAAGGCAAAGTTTATAAACATTTAAACAATTATATAATATTGCTCGAAATAAGCAATGCCACCAAATACATTTTTCACACTAAGTTGCGACTTAATGTGGTACATTGTCGTATAGGGTTTGATTACAAGTTTCGTAAATATCTACGCTTATTGTGTCAGCTCGCCTGTATGAATGATTCGCAAAGAGTATGCTATATTTCAAACGTTCATTCTGAAAACGTTTGCTTTTCTTTGATTAATATCGTTTGTTTTGTATCATCTTTTTTGTGCTTAGTTAAGGCTGGAATTTCCATCATGGCCTCTTAGGGGTTCGAAGTATCTGAGGTCTTGTTCTTCAAACATTTTAAAATTAAAAATTCGAAAGTATATTTTTTATTTATAAAAATAGTGCGGACATTCATAGTTAATGTTTGGAATTAACCACCATTTCTCAATCGATTACACAAAAATATAAACTCATCGGATGTCAAGTTATAATCATATGGAAGGGAGATAACACATTAGCAAAAGCGCAACATAAAATGACTATCAGTATGTCGTGCCAACATTTTTTCCTGAAACATCTCATTGAAATTAATGGTTGAAGTGTCAAGGTCCAAGCTACAGAGACCCCGCCCACAATCCCAAATTCACGATACATTCAACAGAGCTTTTAAGCAAAAGGATATTCTTATAGTCTTGTATTTTACTTCTAGGACAAATCATCGATAGTGCGTGCTTGAAAAGACCAGCACCCTTGATACTGGACCAATAAAGAAACATGTGGTATTATTTTAAACTACCCCATTGTGAGAGCATATGGCCTTTGTGGTCAGGCTCTTGTTCGAAGAATACACGATTTAAGAAACTGCCTCTCAAGGGACATTGATCGCTAACTCATCATTACAGTAGCTAATTCAAACCACAGGGGCCCGTATCGTTGCTTACTATTTACCTGTCATACATGTACTATACAAAACTACAAGGGAGGACACTTCTGTCTTTTCTCGCGCGACCTATTTAAGAATAAACGCTGATATTTCAAGCTACATTTCGCGTAGCGTAATAAATTTGGTACCGAGGTTTAGCCCAGACTTTGTACTTTGTATGCGTATCCGAAGTTTGGCTTACTATCTATCATACCTTTAAGGAATCCCAGACCATTTTCCCACGCTACTGCTCGACATGGCCCTGATCGCACCCGCTTAATATGCAAGAACAACGCGCTGAATGGAATACTGCCTTCTCACTGGCCAACTGAAAATAAGTTATAAATAAATGCAGGACGTCATTTTCTTTATACCAATAAGAGGATAGTATTCCATTCAGCGGGATTTCACCTGCATATTAAGCGGGCGCGATCAGGGCCATATCGAGCAGTAGCGTGTGAAAATGGTCTGGCATTCCTTAAAGGTATGATAGTTAGCCAAACTTTGGATACGCATACAAAGTCGAATGACTGAGCTAAATATCGGTACCAAATTTATTTCGCTACGCGAAATATAGCTTGACATATCAACATTTGTTCTTAAATAGGTCGCGCGAGAAAGGAGAGAAGTGTCCTTCCTTGTAGTTTTTATATAGTACATGTATGACAGGTAAATTGTAAGCAACGATACGGGCCTCTGTGATTCAAACTCGTTAATTTGTTCGAATATAAGAAATTTGGTGTATACAAACTAGTTTCAATTAATATTAAGTGTCACAGAATAAGGCAAGAAATAACTTGGTTTTGCCTTAGATCTAATTTTGACCTTTATTCGTTGTGCATGCGTACAACGTTACCTGGGGTGAATCATTGTTTCTCCAGGTGAGCGACTGTACTAGCATGTATCTCGTCGGAAACTACATGCGACGAGAGTCACGAAAGGCATGGTATACATGAGTATTTTACCCTGACTATTATTCACTCTCCTATGGATTTAAGGTTGATACCATTTCAAACTGAGACATTGATCATTTGGATTTTGTCAAGGAGTGAACGTTCTCCATTATGTTCTCCGGCCATACGGGTAAGTGTTAAATTTATATTTTATTTCATATGTGAAGCCTATTCTCGTTTTAATGTCATATCGGGTAATGAAACCTTTACTGCTTCAGATTGGAAACGTTGTGAACTTTGGATTACAAGTTGCTATTACAGTTTAATTTATTAGCATATATCTAAAAATTAATTCAGAACCCATTATTATGACCAGTTTGGTTTTATTGTAGCTGTTTAGGGTTGAGCGTAGCTGTCCAGAGTGGCGTGCTGTCTGTACGTATGTGTATACCTGTCCATAGGGCTGTGTATGGCTGACGGTAGCTGTGTAGGGCTGAGCTGACTGTAGATGTTTAGTGCTGTGTGCTGTCCGTACGTATGTGTATACGTAAGTCTATACATGTGGTGGAACCACGAATGTAGGCGTAACCAATACCAGTGTGCTGGGTGCTGTCTGTACGTATACGTATATCTTGTACATGTGGTGGATCCGTGAAGGGTGTGAGCGGCCGATAAGTGGGGCCAACCCAAGGATTCGGTGAAGCTGTGTGGTTATCAGTTTATGAATCATACGACTGTTCAAGTGTTACGAGTCATGTTTGTTTCAATTGATTGTGGTTTCAATTGAATACAATTTCATTGTTTACATTACATGAGATTATGTGAATCTCGCTTTCATTGTTTACATTGCATGAGATTGTGAATCTCGCTTTCATTGTTTATTTGAATCTCACCTACATAGCATAATATAGGAGATTATGTGAATCTCGTCTACAGTGTATATTTTTCGAAGCATATTTGAGTTGATTTGAATCTTAATGGTATTCCATACGTGAAATTATGTGGATCTCGCTTGTGTTGCATAATATTAGTGGAAACGTATTTGCAGTCCCTGAGGTTATTTGAACCTCACTTTTCACACGTAAGATTATATGGATCATATTTTTATTTTTCAATTTGGGAATGTGTAGAGTGATTGGATCAATCGTATCATAGCAGCGGGAGAGAATTATTGCATTTGTAATATATAGTAATTCACTCTATAAATTTCCATCGTCCATCACATTCTTTTGTGTTCGTTTAGTCCAAAACCCCACTCGGTTTCAATTGTTACATAAGATCCTCAAATATACACGTGCGATATACTGTCCCCTATCCACCACTAAACAGCGGTTGTTCTTGTTCCTTATAAAGCTCCATAATTTCGAAATCCATCCTTTCCCCATGGCTACTAAAGGCATTGAATTCTGGGCACCTCCAAACTGCTGAACATGCCTGGCTCATTGACAATACCACAAATGTTATGCCAAGCAACACACACACACACACACACCCCCACACAGCATTGGGTTTTCAGGCTGCTAATTATTTGCAATATCTTTTCAGTTGCAAGGCAGACACATTACAAGATCCAAGGAAAAACTTTAAATTTGCTATTCGTTCATCCGCCTTGCATTGCATGATTATAAATAAAGTTTGTTTTCCTTAGGTAGACCATGTGTACCTGTCAAGCAAAATTGGGTGCACAAGTACCTAGATTTAAAAACGTGCAAGATTATTAAATGCTTCGTGCAAAACTTCGGGTTCATTGTGCACCTCTCCACAAAGGTAGCTGCCAGCAATCTCTGGTGTAAACATGAATTGAACCCGATATCGTTTCGTAACAGTTCAGGTACTGAATCTGTTTATATATGAGGATTTGACTTAAATTTTCTGTAAAAGTGAAAATGACCGTTGTCAAATAACCACTAATTAAAAGTAGCACACCAAGTTACTGCCACCAGACACCACGTCTGGAACCATCTTACATCTCCGGAATGTGAAAGTTGTTGTAGGACGCCATTTTCAGCACAAGATAGGCTATAAATGGCGGCCAGTATAAATGGTGGAGGAAGAACCAGGGAAAACCCCGGAAAGAACCACCGACCCACGAGAAGCTACTGGCAGGCAAGCTTTCTTATATACCCACATTGGCCAAACCCGAAACTAGATCCCACGCAGGGTCTGTTCACCCTCTCTGCTGCTGGTGAGATGGCAATGACTGTAACGGTGAGCGCTTTAGACCACTGGGCCACTAGGGGCCCCATGTGAAATAGCACATTAGTACTCATACTCCTCGACGTTACCATACTGCAACACCAGGTCGCCATGCTCTGTTAGTAAACTCGCTAATGTGGTGAGGGGCTATTATATTTATAAATATCCAGCCACCATTTCGCCCCGAGAGAGAAACAAATTCAAAAAAAGCATCGTCAAGAACCAGTTGCATAAGTCATTATATCTATAAATATAAAAATCCAATTAAAACATCGAATGTTGTCACAAAGCTAGATAGATTAAATATCGTGAGAGCCGGGGTTGGTAGGGTGATTTGCCTAATGGCTAGATCATGGATATAAACAGACACAGAAAACGAACCATAATACGTACATATCTGGAGTCTGAAGTTGCGGCGAAACATTTAGAAACAACTGCTTAAAATTTAACGTATAAGATGGGGTGTCCTCCGATCCTGAATCTAGTCCAACGCGCATGACACCTTGGTGAGACGGAGGAGGATATGGACCAGGATACACGCCACAAGGTCCAGCACCTTAAGTGCTAGAAGATGAAAATAAGTTCAGCAACTAGGGAGAAAATATAAATGCTTCGATGCGGGAGACAGGAGTTGGATATCCGAGGAAGCGCTGCAACGGTAAGCAAGAGTGTTAGTCAACAGCAGCTAAGAGTGAAATGACTTGTGAGTTAAAATAAAACAGCATGGAGACATTTTCATGAGGATGTAGAGAAACCATTGGAAGGAACATTGACAGGAAATGTTAACAGAAAAGTAGAAGCCATGGCAACCATCAACTACAGTGTGGGGAAAAGATCGGTTTGGGATAGAAGAAACGAAGCCAAAAAGAAAACCGCAGACTTCGGGATGCAAACATAAGAGCAGACTTAGTGCAATTCATATGTTGCAACAGAAAATGCCGACAATATTCTGATTGCGACTGCTTCTCCTTCTGCCGCCATGTTGTGCCATTTAAACAAGAGTAGTTCTGATGGTGGTTCTCAATGGCGGCGAATTATATTTTCTTTCCGAGGAAGATACGGTTGTATATGTGTGTGAAAACGAGCATGACCTTACCGATCTCAATCGGAAATATTAGAAGCAACACAATTTATATGTTGATTTTATTGAAGTATATGCACGTAATGTGATTCCTATGCAGTTTTAAAATTTACATTTTCCTCATTTTTGTCCGATAAAAACGCATTTTAATGCCACTACGTCAGCCGTTTGAGTACTTACATTAAGCATGTGCATAAATTAGAAAATCAAAGCCGAAAAAAAATTAGATAAGTCAGAGTTTCTTCTAAAATGGTAAGCCTGGAACTTTTAAAATATTTTCCTGGATATGCCTTTGCGTGATGTTAATTAAGGATGATCGCTTGTGAAATAAAGGTGTATGTAACTTTTTTGAATTTTTATTTTTATATAGCGCATAGTCACAGCAATCCAAAATCATTTAAAATACATCGGATGGTGTAAATTTTCTTGCGATCCTAACTTAACTTCTATCTCCAAGCATATTTCATTACATAGAAACTATAGGAAAAAGTATCAAGACAGTATTTACCCATAAAATAATAGCTGAATGATTTTTTAAAAATTCATAAAATTGTCAGACTGAAGATTGCATAATCCTCTTATCAAATACGTAATGAAAAGCGTATATTGTTGAGTTAATGTTTTCAGTATGACACAATGATTTGGATCATATCGGTTATTTTCAAAAGAAAGCTTGTGTACAAGTTTGCATGTCATAAATTGCTGAAAATGTCCCAAGGTATCGTATACTTTTCGTTGAAAATATCTTTTTTTTCCTCGTGTGTGTTTTGAATTTTCATCGTGGCTTTAAAAAAAAAAAGTCGTACCGCTATGATGTCTGCAGTTTATAGTGATGTCTAGCACTGGGGCATCATGCCGCACACACACGTAGCATGATGACGCACCGAGTTACATTATCTTGACACCAGACCGATCAGTCGTAACACTAACCTCTTAATGCTGAGCGCCAAGCGAGGCAGCTGCAAGTACCATATTTATAAATCTTTAATATGACTAGGCCGGGGTTCAACCCCGCGACCTCTCGCATCCAAGGCGGACTCTCTAATCACTAGGCCACCGGAGCGGTCTCCTTTTTCTCATAGCTGTCATTACGATTAGTACAATTATATTAAAAAAAATTTGTTTAGTTACTAATATGAAACAGATTTCACAACCAGGTTATTTTATGGCCGGTCTATCCCAAATTTCATAACCCTTTGGTACCGGTACAGCCACGTAACAGGCAGCATCTTAACAATGATGCTATAGTGATCACGTGATTTCACTGATTCACAAATACACGGAATGCCTTTATGCTATCTAATGTAACCTTTTAGTAATAATCTGTTGAGGAAATTGGACATTTTATTGTTACGTATCGGCTCGTTCAAAAGTAACAAAAGAAAGGAGTGGACAACAAGCTTTGTAAGTTTTAACAAAAATTATTTCCCTAGAAAACACGGTGAAAATATGAAATAGGACTTAACGGTTTGTGAAGAAAATCCAAACATTTATCCTAGAATTGTGAAAAATATGTAAGTCCTATCAATAAACAGGTCTAAGTGAATCTAGTTTGAATCTCAAGTTGGTTCCAAAATGGAGGGTGATGACGTCAGATGAAGTCTTACACAAATGTCCAGAATTTCACGTTGAACCACAATCTGTACTGTGCTATTCCAATTTAGAATGAATTTCACTGAATGTCTTTGTCCTAAACCACTTGTGTAGTTCTCCAGGGGGGAAAAAAAAATATTTAAAAAGTAGATGAACTCCTATAGCTGTCATCTATAACAAGACACATCTCGAGCTCTACAGATGTAAAGAAAAAACTCTTTCCAGCACAAGAAAAATATTTTCTTCTCAAGGTATAAGAACGACTCTGATTATTTCACAAGGACCTAAGTGTTTTTAATTTTATTGGTGTGGTTACTCTCAGATTGACATCATTTGAGTAACCCCCTTGTGACAAAAGTTGAAGCGTTCATCTGTCCTTTCTCCCTGCTCGTCAGGAAGGAGTCTCATCATCGCATATTGTATTCCATTTCTTTTGTATTTCATTAATTTCTTTTAATATTCTTGCTCCATAGCCTTGCTCCATAGCCTTAATTCAAAGTCCGTTTCGTTTCCGTCCGTTTTGATTCTGTAATTCTTCCTGTTTATAGTATTTTTAAACCGAACTAAGACGTCATTTCATGCACGCGCACGAAGAACGCGTGGTTATTTCATCTAACAATCGCAGTACACGATGTAATCCCATTTGCTTAGAAAATGACCTTGGCCACAACCAATCGTTTACGCCGGTTGTTTATCCAGTCGGCAATCTAAAATAACGCGTACGCAAGCCGAGTCATATTTACGTTCTAAATAAACACGATGTTTCTTTCAAAAATATCAGATCCCGTGAACATAATCATCATAATAAAATATAATAATAAAAAAATGAAATAAAAATTCAAATTTGAACACAGAAGTAATTAAACTACATGGTCGTAACATTATATATAACGGTACGTACTTATATTTTTGTGTCTGATAAATAATCTTTACAGTACGACATGAGTGAACCGCATGCACGACAAAACTACATTTTACTCGCACAAAATATTTATCGTATATATAATGAAACAATAACGTAAATCAGTACAAAGGCGGTATACAGTTGCTGTTGGTTCTTTCCAGATCCACTTTAGTAATAACACCGCTTTATGTTTAAGCCTAAATGATCATTTCCATGACACGAATAAAATTTACAATGAATGATTGAAACAGTTTAACATATACAATGTGCAAATTTGCACGAGGATGTGCCATTACATGTATGACGAATGAACGTAACTGTTTATCAAGCCTTGGGATAGGCGTCATAAAGAACAGAAAATATAAATTGCGCACTACGAATTAAACGGTGTGTGTGTGTGTGATTAAGCAAACCGTTTAATACTGATCAAAAGTTATAATTATTTGCAAACAGGAATCCTACGCGCGTCCTGATCAACGGCATCTATTGTCTAGCTCCCACAAACCAGCACACTACTTCACTCGGAAATGACTTCATACTGTCTCCTCCCCAACATAAAACAATGAGCAGGGTCAAAAGAAAGGGATCGATGTGCACGAGATGCAGCCAACTCGCTAGGCAAGCATAAATTAGCATTCAGTTAATTTTATTTTTAATACTTCAGCATGATTACGATAAAATACCACTGTTTAGATCCATTTCTACAATGATTAGTAAGATTTTTAGTTCATATTTTAACCACCAAATCATCTCTGACAAAGGAACTATGCTTACAAAGTTAGTATTCTTTTTTGCATTGTAAGAAACGTCGATTCCTGGATGAAGATATGGCATTTTGAGTTCTTTTTCTTCTATGTAGATCTCGTAGAAATCGTTCTGGTCACTTCCAGGCGATACTGACTTTGGAAATAATATAATTAAGCATATGGAGTTGGCCCGTACAGCCGGTCGAAAACACTTTCAATACCTCTCATAATCCGGTTTTACCGTAGCTAAATTTTCATCTTCCCTGCCCTTTCCTGTCGGGGCAACATTTTCCTCTATAGGAACTGACATTACAGTAAATTGACAGAATACAGTACAGATTATCTGGGTACTTTTAATGGCTAAAATCACACACATACACACACACACACACACACGCGCGCGCGCATACACACATAGAAAGTATAAATTATATATGATATCGATATGAAATTAACTTTATATGTCCTTTAGAATATATGTCCTTTAGAAAATATACTTATCTAAATTCGCTTCTGTCAGTTATGCAATTCAAGAGATATTTAATATTTTCCCATCTACAATGCTTTTATCAGAAAGTTCTATCTTTACCGTTACAAATACTGGGGATTCAGCGAGGAAGCAACTAGCTTGTTTCCTTATATACATATATTTATTACAATACATTTGTTTTTGCATTCAACCAGGAGCGGTAAAAGAAAGTAAATATTAGCTTTAAAGAGTCCATGATCTGATATTGTTGTCTTAAACACTGAAGCATTATGACCAAACAAATAAACAAAGCCAAAACAAACCCAACAGGAATACAGCAAAAGGGGTCTGATTTTATTTTCACAAACTATATTGGTTCCGTAAATATTTAAGACAATTTAATAAAAGTTTTGCACTGAAAGAAATATTTGGTTATGTTCTTCTGAATATACTGGACATCACTTAATAATTCTTCAATGGTTAGGAACGATTATTTTACCTGGTCTTATTTTCTGCATATCTAGCAACCTCATGTTTCTTTATTCTATTCATTATCCTATATCAAGACAAGTGTCAGATAGACTGGAAATGACTTGATTGTTGCATAACTCAGCGTATTGTTTCCAAACTGCTAATCATTGTTTTAAAATGTTCTTTGAATATCTTTATGTTGATCCATACAGGTAGGATAATCGATAACCTTGCATTGTTTTTAAGTGCACGAAAAAGGTAAGCCTTTAGTGACTAAGCATTTTTAGTTTATTCAAACTCGAGCCAGCATTTCAGACACTGTTAATGATAGTATTTTCACGTCATTGAAATGATAGCAGATTCAACATATTTGAAGCAACACATTTTTTTGTGATTAAGTGATCGCCAATATTGTTGATTACATGCTTCGCGAAAATTTGTATTCAAATATCAGACCACGCACAAGTATCATGTGAGCAAAAACGTAATTTTCAAGTGGTGACTTGTGTTGAATATGCCAAACATTTTGGATGCAAGCTGAAAACGTGTACACGTAGCATATAGAAACTGAAAACGTGTACACGTAGTATATGGAAAATGAAAACGTGTACACGTAGTGTATGGAAAATGAAAACGTGTACATGTAGTGTATGGAAATTGAAAACGTGTACATGTAGTGTATGGAAATTGAAAACGTGTACATGTAGTGGAAATTGAAAACGTGTACATGTAGTATATGGAAATTGAAAACGTGTACATGTAGTATATGGAAATTGAAAACGTGTACATGTAGTATATGGAAAGAAAAATTAACAGAAACGTATCTTTCAAATCGACAATAAAAAGTTTAAGCTTAACAATCTTACAATGAATTACAATGCCAGAGTTGAATAAATTGATAATGAAGAAAAAGAAAAATACAATCATACATAATCATTAAGAAAGCATAATGTCGTTTCTTTATCAATGAGATTGCCATTATCCTTATTTACGCTGTATTTTCAAACAGAGTTTTTGTCTTCAATATAATATATGCCCTTTTTAGAATGATGTCATAGGTGGACATTTTGGACTACCATTAAGCTATTTTACTGTTGATTAAATATGGAGAATGACTATCGATTACATTGTTTGAATGGCAATACAATGGCAAAAAATACTATGAAACACACATTAACAGTAACAGATAGAAACATGCTGTCAATTAATTTAGCCAATACTTTCTTCTCCATCTCATCTCAGATTCCTCTTTAAGTTTTCTTTTTCTTCCAAGTTGAAGTATTTGTTGCAATTCATACATTTTGATTTTGCGGCACAGCAACACAAGCAAGCTACTTAGTGTCCAGGTAAAGTGCCCTGCCCAAAGATACTGGTGTAGCCTACCCAGGCTGATCCAGTGGTGGATTCGAACCCTCATCATTTAAATTGAGAGCTTGGCATGTTAACCAGTGAGCTGTCGTGGCTCATATCTCCATTAGTTGCCTCTCACGACGTACACGTAGGTGAGCACATCTATCCTATTTTATAGCCCAAACAAATCTGATAAACATTGGCGATTATGGTAATAACATAGGTCGCCAGAACATGCCCCTAAGCGGTCACTATCAGATCTTCACGTAGGACAGACTAAGTAGAGATCGGATTTTAATCAGATTGTATCCCAAGCTCGCAGGTGTTTAATTATTCATTATATATGCTCCGTAAGATGCAATTCTAATTTGATTAGTTCTGTCTTGCATGTAGCGCGAGACATTTATTAATCACCTCACGTACTGTATACTTACATTACTGCCGTCTTAGAATCAATTGTTGTATACCGTCTAAATTCGCTTATATATATATATATATATATATATATTTGTGTGTGTTTTATCATAGCTTTATCAATTTTCCAGTCATATTGCTACGATGTCTGCAGTGTGACAGTTAATAGTGACATCTAGCACTGGGGCATTTTGCCGCAGACGTGTGGCATCATATCCCACCCAGTCGCAGTATCCTGACACCAGGCCGACCAATCCTAACATTAACCTCTTGATGCTGAGGTAGCTGCTAGTATCATTTTTATAAGTCTTTGGTATGACTCGGCCGAGGCTCGACCCCGCGACCTCTCGCATCCGAAGCGGACGCTGTAACCATTTGACCCTTCAGAGAAACTGGCTTATAAGACAAGTCCAACTGTAAACTGCATTGACCCAGATCTGTCGTCACATAATGCGAAGGCAGATTTGGTTCTGTGGAATTTGTTATGAGTAGTCAGTAGAACAAACAAGATAAGACCGTAATCTGCAGGCGCATTATGCTAGGGCAGACTGGGAACTTTCCTGTTTGCTGTTGTTGTTGTTGTTGTTGTAGGGTTTAACGCCATTTTTCATCACACGATAGGCTATACATGGCGGCCAGTATTAATGGTGGAGGAAGAACCAGGGAAAACCCCGGAAAGAACCACCGACCCAGTAGAAGCTACTGGCAAGCTTTCTCACATTCCCACATTGGCCGAATCCGAGACTCGAACCCACGCAGACAGAGGTGAGATGGCAGTGATCCGTAACGAAGAACGCTTTAGACCACTCGGCCACTTTCCTGTTTGCATTTTGACTCGACTTGAGCTTTATTCTTCAGTACTCTATCTTTAAAGAGGCAAATTTTGTTGACCTGTATACGACCAGTTTCGAGTTTTTACTCCAATATATTAATTTATAAATTTATCATAGCTGAGGCTTCAAAGCCTGAGACAGTGCTCTAACCGAATAAATAATGATCTATGGTCTAACATAATGTTAAGTAAGTTTATACTACGAAACGTTTATTTTTTGTCGGTACCTATAAAAGACTTCCAATAGCAAATGATCAGTATAAGACAACTTTCTTAGATATTGTTTTGTTTTAGAAACAGAAACGTGAAATTCCTACATAACATATTTTTAAAAACCTTTTCGATATTGTTTCATTGACTGGATCAAACAAGTCAAAACTAAGCGATATAGTTTAATTGGGTTTAATATTTGTGCCTTAAGCTACTATTTGTTTGCAGCAAATTAGTCAACTAATGTGAATAAATTTATTTTAAATATTCTGTACGTTTCTATTATACAAGATTCTAGTTTCCACTTCTAATTACAATCAACATTGACAATTTGCTTGAAATCTCTGGGTTTGCTCCTCTGGGTTATTTTGAATGCCTGGACAACTATCCACGTGTTAACCACGTGTTAACATCCTTGTGCCTGTAAACAGAGTAACTGACTACTGAACTTTTTCAGGACATTAGACTAGATTTATACGTAACCTGTTATGTCACTGACTGATTCATCGGGGTCGTTCTGTGTTACACCCTTTTTCATTTGCATTCCCTCCTCAGTCCAAATGAAAGAAATGCAGGACAGTGTTTCATATGCGGATAACTGAAGGATGGAAAGATTATTGCGATTTCACTGAGCTTGTTGTGCATGTGGTAGGCATTTTAGACATTTGGAAAATAAGAGTCCGGCTGGACATGTGGATAGGAAAATTGGGCTTAATGAGAGGTTGGACTGTGTGTTGGAATGTTCAACAAGAAGCATACAATTTGCAGAGATTCAGCTTGGTTGATTCCAATAAAAGGTGGAAAAATATGAAAAACCTTACCTTCTTTTCTTTACGTTTTAGCTTATTCCTTGTCAAGTATTTCCAATTCCCATATTCCTGGAATCAGTTGACAGTATTTGGCAAATATTATCCGAATGACCTTTTGAGCATGTCACACACAAAGTATTCCCCGGTGGTCAGTATGGCGTATATGTACACGAAGTTAAATGGACAAATTATGTGGCAACCAAACGGGACGTATATTGAGTAAGTAATGGTACCTGACCTAACACGTCCACATATCACCAGGAGCTATTGTTTGGTAGCTAAATCCGTAAATGTATGTTTCTTTATACTGTGTCATGGCTCGCTCATTGATATACGGTTGTACCTATTACCGGAACGCATTTAATATTGTCATGACGTGGTGTCAGTAGTAAATATTTGTGTATGTACTTACGTGTATATGCGCACCGTGAATCAAGATTCAGCATGATCTTTTTATGGTATCATTTTCTCATTACCGTAGTACCTAGAACAATATTTGGATATGCGGTTTAAACGCATACACGCGACGCAAGGACACACATGCGTACAGTCTATTTTGGTGCATGACGGCACAGTAAAATAAGTCGATTATTTCGTGTTGAGGCAATTGCAGTAAAGTATCATACTCAAAGACACACCCCGTTATAAAACTCTAATCTGATGGTAGGATTCGAAACAGCAACCTTTCGGTCGTGAGTACACCGAGTCATCGCGCCTCCCGGCTAGATTAATCGATTCTTAGAACATAACAGGAGACCACATAGCGCATATTCTACATCTCAAGGAGTGTGGGGGTTCGATTTTAAGGAGAGAAAAGATCACTCGGGTAATCAACCCATAAATTTTACCAATATCCAAGTACAATACCATTTCCAACTCAGCTAAATTATTGAAACTGGCATTGCTTCCTGTTCTTACAAGTTTGGTCTGAAGATTAAGGTAGTAATTTTATCACAGCGCAATGTGCAAAACTTCCTGTCGTATCTGCTACTGATTCAGTCTGAAATATTAAACAAGATCAAAGTAACTACTTTGTTCATTTGGTCAAATACTGTCAAAATATAAAATGAGAAGTATTATTTTCGATCTATTCCTGGAACTTCAAAGGAGTTCCCGTCAATACTATGTCAATACGACTTCTGGGCTCGGTTTATTTTTTTCCTGTGTTTGCATTAGCAACGTATAAAACCCAGGTAAATGCCAATAGTTACTTTGAACAGGACGGAACAGAACTTTGATTAAATAAAATCGTTTCAGGCCAGAAGCAGTTAGAACACCGAAGAAAGAATTAACAATAATGCATGTGGACACTAGTGTAATGCATAGCAAACACACACTGAAATTCAACACATATACTCGTATCCAATACAAACGTTATGTTAATGGTCTCCTAGATACTAACAGATTTTGATACAGTCATCGTATAAACAGTAAGTATGAAAAGTACCAGTCTGAACAACATTGGCGTAATCTTGCAGACAGGATCGGGCTTGTCCAGTTACAATTAATTGGAGAAAATTTTGATTATTTTTGTCAAGCCAAAAATAAACATTGGCTGTGTATATAAGTTGATTTCACCTTTTTGGGTAAAGCAAAAAAAAAAAAAAAAACAACAAACAAGCATAACATTTTCACGCAACAAAATGGTTCGCAGTCGACATTCTTTTTTCGAAATGTATTTAGACAAATGCGCTCAAAATTATTCGAAAGAGGAACAACACCAGTTTAATGTTCCGAATTTTGCTTCTGAGCTGAAATTGGCAAGAAATTACCCATAAATACTAACTACAGAAGCAGTATTGTCGGCAAATTGACTGCGTTTTCGGTGGATACAGTTATTTTAGTGGACAGGGGACTGCATTAAACCTTGCTTTAGTCTGACTCAACAACACTTGGTTAAAAGAATATAATGCCGGAAATATAAATATTTATTGCAGGAATGAAGAAGTTCACGACCATTGCGCCTGCGAAATAACAGGTCAGTTAAAGATATTATAGGCAACAAAATATCTTCTCAGCTGAAAGTATGTTGGAATTATTTTGTTTCAATGATCAACATTTGTCTTTTCATATAGCGGTTTACTATTTTGCGATCTCGTGACGTTATATATTCGTTCTCATGACTGAAATTCAAAATGGCTGCCTCTGCAACACATCGGGAGTCCTTTCATGGTGAAATTAATTATGCTGCGATTGCAGTTACAATCTCACAACTCTATGTCACAAACATGGGTCAATTCAGATTTTTCTGCGTCAGTTTAAATTTTAGGCGACAGACAAATCTGGTCAAAATGTTTGTCAGAACCGTTCAGACATGATAACCAGCGAGGATAAAAAGATGCCTCTTTATCGCCTTTAGTGCGCTGGATTGTTTTTACAAGACTTTGCCTATTGAGTAATTAAAGGCCCACTAAGTTTTTCCCCTTGGTTTTATTACAAGTAATGTTTTTCGAAAATGATGTAGCGCACCAAAGAGACGTAAGCAATAGTTATTTACCTTGGCGGGTTATTTTGTTTTGGTTGTTGTTATTTTTGTTTTTTGTGAGTGTGTGTGTGTGTGTGTGTGGGGGGGGGACTTGCTTGACCACTCTGTTTTCTTCAAACACTTTGATCAATTTTGGTGATTGACTGACACACAAAACCAGAGACAAAACGTC
The DNA here is from genome assembly GCA_016617855.1 of Megalonaias nervosa. Taxonomy (NCBI): domain Eukaryota; kingdom Metazoa; phylum Mollusca; class Bivalvia; order Unionida; family Unionidae; genus Megalonaias; species Megalonaias nervosa. Next base: position 64,790 of record JAECUM010017526.1, on the reverse strand, counting down.
TGAAGTATTTCATATGTTCGTGTTTTAGTATGGTGAGACCGAATTAGTTCGATAGAAGGCTGGACAAATAGATGGGTAATTAACGGTCTGAATGGGTAACAGTAAAGACAATAAATATCTCTAATAAAACTACAAAACCTAGCATGAACTTTGGCTATTAATCAATATTTAATGTGAACCGTCGCCACCTGTCTATTAATAAATTTCCTGTGAACCATTGCCACGAGTCTATTCCATAGTTTTCTGGGAATCATTGCCACGAGTCGATTCGAAAGATTTTATGTGAACCATGGTCACGAGACTATTTCATAAATTGTATGTGAATCATGGTTAAGAGTCTATTCCATAAATTGTATGTGAATATGGTTAAGAGTCTATTCCATAGATTTTTGTTCACCAAGGTCATGAGTCTATTCCATAAATATTTTACACTGTGATTTGTTCGCTGTTTATGTTCTTATGATGAATAATTGTGATGTTTACGCAGTGAAATATATAGTAGTTAAACATAAGATACCAGTTGTAAAAAAATCTTGGCTCATTATATACACTGTCACGAGTCGTTCTAATTAAATAAGTTAATGCATTATGAAGTTGAAATTTGTGCACATCATTTTCTTATATCCACCGTAGGACATTTTGCACATGCATATGGTGTCAGATTCAATCAATATTCATATGCAAAAAAAAATATGAATATAATTCACGTAATTGTGTTAAGTGTACCACTATTTTTACTATTACTACTAATTCTACTAACTTGGGATTTAACAGGGTGCTGGTCCGAATCATGCCCAGGTAGGTTGCCGTAGGGTGTCTTTGGGCAAGGTACTTTACTTCAGTTTCATCGGCACTAAATAACCTATTTGTCTTGCTGTCCCGGAAAGCACAAAACCAAGATTGCTTTCGACCGCTCGGGATTTCTTTTCTAGACATCGTTGCAACTCGCTGTTTATCTATCGAACGCAGACTGTAAACATAACTATTATGTGAACAATACGTGGACTGGTGTTTTGAAATATTTACCGGAGCATGGGAAAGAGTTTGAGCCCTAGGTTGTTATTTTTTTTCTTCAGAGTAAACCGGGAAATGCGTGAACACTTAAAACTGTGTATTATCGGTATTCTTGCATGATCCTCGTTAGTTACATAAATTATCTATCAAATATGCAAATAAATTACATTTTAAACATGGAAACTCCATGTACTCAATCAGCACATGAAATCCTGATTTTGAGCACAGATGACGTAACAAAGGTGCATGCCGTCAAATAACCAGGAAAGCGATCATGTATGAATATCATGTAAAGTATATCGATGGAATTTTTATTCCTTGTGATCAGTCTATCATATAGCAATATTCACGAGGAAATAACATTGTCTGTAGACCTGAAAATGAAAACTGCGCAGACCTAGATCTTCCTTTGTATAATTCACTGGCAGGTCTGGGCCTTTGCATTTTGTAAGGTTTAACCATTTGTCAAACACAATAGGCCCTGATTTGCCGGCACATTATGCGACGGTAGATCAAGGTTTATGTTGTTTGCAGTTGGACTTGACTTACACACGATTATATACGGTATTTCGTTGTTTGTTTCTTTATTAATGTACATAAATTTGAGCGGTGTGAATCGTGCAACCACACTGTAATGCTAGATCTTCGATCCGATTGGAGAGCGCTTGAACGGGCTCGTTGATTGGCGTGTTGATTGACATGTTGATTTGGATGAATTTTAATCGAAACGTTTCGTCGATAATTGCATTAGCAATATAATATATTCAATTCACGAGGTTCTTATGCTTTGACCAGTCAAATACTTAAACAAGTTTACAGTATTAATATTGCCGATGTAAATTTCGTTTTAAGTGTACTGTTTTCTAAAAAGTTAATTAAGTGCTATATGTCAGCTTGTTTACATTAGTATACCTGAGATGACTTTAGTTGGAAAGGTTTACTTTGATGAATCTATCAGTAAAATTGGTCTTGAAATCTATTCAGTTAAGTTGGCTATTGAATCATATTAGATTCTACTAGAGTGTATAGTCTCATCGTGACTCGAGTCTGTTACGTATTACTCGTTATTTGGAATCATTAAATTAATACTACAGTAAATATAAATACAATATAAAACTTGAAAGTATTATAGTGTAACCATAAAATTATGTTAGCAATGTTCTTATAATTCTATTCCCTTTTTGCCTGATTTTAACTAACTCCAAACTCCACCCCAACATAATGATCCAAATATCTACACAGTGGAATCTCGGACTAATAATACATTTTTATCAAAGAATCATGTTTGTAACTATATTACACCTTTTTTTTAATCTAACTCTTCAAAAACGGATTTCTTGGACGAATCACTGATATAGATATTTAAATCTGAAAAGCTTATAGCTGTCTCTCCCATTTTAATTATTAATGATAAAGATGTAAAATATGAGAGGTTCTGTAATGCTGTTACCAATTTGGACCAAATAAAAGTGTTCAAGGGAAGTAGCCCTACAGTGTTTCTTGTTGTCATCTTAGAGTATTATTTCCCATGTTATGGAGAACGACTTTATTACACCTCTTTTCTTCAAAGTGAAGAGTACGCGTTGCCAAAACATTGTTGTTACCCCAAAACTAAAAAGTTACGGAAAAAGGAAGATTTTAAGCATCGTGTACTAGTAGTTATTTCGTCTATGTAGTTCTTTGCTTTTTTTTTTTTTTTTTTTTTTTCTGAGGACCTTTGCCTTTTATATCTGGAAAAGGTTTCGATTCTTGTAATGTGTAATTAACAACGGAAGAGTTGCTTCTTGTTACACGTGTAACAAAATTGATGCAGACACGCTTCTCTAAAGCACCAGACATTTCTTAGTTTCACTTTTGCGAAGTACATGCTTGTAGAACATAAAATTCAGTGAGTGTCTGTACGTGTGTGTTTCTTTTAATAAATAATACTTGCACGTTGCGAATCCCGTTCTCATCTCCCAATAACAACCAGTAGGTTACCTTATTCTTCTTTGCTGTGTACACTATATAAACAAAACAGTGACTAGTACTGGAAAACTTCAAGCAGTGGCTCGTGTCATTTGAAGCTAGTCAGAAAATTTAAATGGATATTTGTTCTGTAAAACAATCTTTAAATGGACTTGCATGTCATGTTTGACAAATTCAAGATGTTCGTCGACCAGTTCAAAACCCTCGAATAAATACATATCTTGCCTGACTTCAACAGGATGCTCGTCCAGATCGAAAGCTTGTGACGGTCGCTCGTCATTTATGGAGTTTGTTATTTTAGGACCATCTGATCATTTAAAAACTGTGTGCGTATATATATATATATATATATATATATATATATATATATATATATATATATATATATATATATATATATATATATATATGCATGATTTTGTAACTATTGCAATGATAGGGAAATAAGACAGAAAAAAGCACATCTTGCCTTAAAGCCCTAATGCCTCCGTTTTTCATAAATTCACTATTCTTCCAATCTAAACAATGTTTGGAGGGAATGAAATGATTTGTCAAAACAACCATCGTTCCTTGAAATAATCAAAATGTTAGGTTTAAACGACGTTCAAATATTCAGTTTAGAATTTAGAGGTGCTACCCGTTACTTCAGCCACCGAAGTCGCTCGTAATTCCGTTCTTTTTCGGGAGTGCTCCAAAAGTAGTGATGTGACGTGATATAGTTGACAAATCCATTAGTGACTAATGTAATAACAACATTCGCACTCGGCAGAAAAATTGAATCGAGAGAACGAATGAAGAGAGGCAGATTCGCTTTCTTGTTTTTTTCTAAAGCGCATCTGAGAAGAAAAGGTGAATATTGGTGATCAGCTGGGGCACTGGAATGCTTTTAGAAACGAACTTTGGATGAAGACAAACCCAGCTTTTCTTGATTTCCATATTAAATGATAAGCATGCGACATGGACTTCTAAAAAAGAACGCGTTTCAGTTGTGCTTTTAACGAAAAAATTCTCGTAAATGCTAGGCCGAGTACTACATCATACCAAACACAAAATGAGAATTGCTTATCACGTACGGATCATTACCGTATCCAACATTGCTTGTTGTTGGCTTCTTACGCTTACAATTTTGAGGTCATCAAATCTTGTGTTCCAGCTTTCGACTGAAAATCGGTTGACCCACGGATGTCGCAAATCAACATCGGATTAATTTACGAGCGTGTGAAAAATACCCGGGTTCTACAGGTCGAGTGAGAAGTTACATGACTCATAATGTGATGAAACGTCTATATTATCTGGTTTTAATTGAATCCAGTATCTTTCATTATTCAGTATTATTCAGATGATTTTGAATATATGACTATTCGCAAGTAACGGAGGCATTGGGGGCTTTCATTAAGAAGCGATGTGGACATTCATAAAAATGCTACATAATTGATTTCTTGTTCAGTATATTTATATTACAGTTTCAACAAATAAAATCAACTTACAGAGACCAGTAAAGGTTGCAGTATAAGGTAGATAACTCTTTTAATATCTTGGTGTCTACATAATGTTGTCTCATTAATACCTTGACATTACGGTACAACAGCATATCCTGTATTCACTGATATAACCATGTACATTCAACATGCATCTCGAAACTTTGTGTATTTTTACCTCTTTAGTCTTTCACGAACATTGGTTTTGTTTTCGTATTCAAAACAACGTGGGTCTTCGCCCATTCATATTGCTTTGAAAAGAGTACTTCGAATGAGCGACTGTGATGTCTCATGTCTACTAGTAAATTTGGCAGTCTGTCGGTAGAACACTGTATGCAGTCATCACGACTATATTAATCCGGAACGTATTTCAGCCAGTGTGATATGGATGTATGCGAAATTAATCCATACCGGAAAGCACACTTGACTGACTGATGTGGCACACTGGTGCAGTACAAATTATACTTTCATATATGGATGTGGGCGAAATATGCTTGTTACAGAAGTTCCAGTTGGTTAAGATGTCAGTCGCAGATTAGTGTAGAATTGAATGCTTGCATTTGTAATGTGGTTTTCGTGTGTGCTCCAAAATGGCTTATTATCAGTCATGCATATATACGAGTCAGTGTAATACCACAGTCTAGGCTACGCCCAGAAGAGTCAGTGTGATGTAACAGTCAAGGCTTCGTTCAAAAGAGTCAAAGTGATGTCGCAGTCAAAGCTACGTTCAGAAGAGTCAATATGATGTCACAGTCAAGGCTACGCTCATAACTGTGAAAACAATCTAACGTGGCATTAGTTCTAGGGGGATTATATTCACGGTGTTTTATCGAGAGGTTTTGGCATGAACGTTCATTCTGATACATCAGGCATGTAAGGTCTACTTCAAGTGTATACCAATCTGATTAAAATCAGACCTCCGCTATCCTACGTGAAGATCTGACGACGACCGCTTAAGGGTCATATTCTGGTGACCTTTGAATTAGCCAATGGAAATGCAGGTTTCAAAAATCTGAAAGTGAATCAGATCATTCGGTACACATTCATGCTCTTCATCCACACTGCTCAGTCTCCAAACGCGAAGATACAAGGCGTCATCTGATTGGTTGATGAAATTAGCGATTATGGTAATAACATATGTTACCAGAACATGACCCCTTAGCGGTCGCTGTCAGATCTTCGTGTATAACAGTGGCGATCTGATTATAATCAGATTGATCGTACACAAACGTGCAAGGTACCAAAAATGCAACAATACCTACCTGGGCAAGTAAATGTGTGTGAAATATGTATTCAAGATAACTAAACAATAAACATACAGGTGATTTTCTCTTCCTTTAAGTAAATCTCACAACTGATCAACAATTACAAGAATTGTTCTGTTTAAATAGTTTACCAGCCATACTTGACCTTCCCTTCTACCTTTATTTTAATGCTTGTCTCTTTCCTAACAAAACAATGGATTACATATAGCAGTGAATTTATGGGACCTACCATTTACTTATTGGTCGGGGGAAGAGACGTTGGGATTTTCTTTTTCCGAGGCTATTTATAGACTTTCATTCTGACCAACAAAATACCCAAATCCCCAAAAGATAAATGCTCAGGTCCATAAACCATTTGGTTATCTAATGCTTGTCTGGTCGAATTATTACTAAAGATATTGATTTGTTTGAAGGCACATCAACATATACAAGACACTGAATCAAATTATATTTTTCCGAGACCTTCTAGAAAAGTTCATACACAGCGCTCTAATGCAGATTCAATGTGGTATTTCATGGAAGGTCTAGACTGTATCCTAGAATGTTTTCTAAGAGACCATGGTGTTTTAAGAGGATGTAGAAAATACTTAAGACACAAGAGAACCTAGTCTACATGCTAAAGTGTCTCTATCTGGAGAATGTTCATCAATTTTACCTCCAACATGGTATCTGACCGATAAGCATACAAGTTTTATTCATGCGTCCTAATATTGCCCACAAAAAGAAATAAACGCATTAACGAGGACTGGTACTGATTTTTCGATCATCCAGGCACTAATGAATATTCGCCATTAATACGATTTACTCCTTTTAATCAGTAGAAATTAAGGACTTTGAAAGTGATAGACATTATGAAGTATCAGCATTATTTACCAAGGTAAGGTTTTTATTTTTCAAGATATAGTTAAACGATTATTACTCGTTTAGAAATAAACACACGAAAGCGAGGGAAGTTTAGCTACTTATTCATGAAATATACCCTGAACTTACCTACTACCCGTTCGTAAATGTATGAATATCATTTACGCAATTTCCTATTACAGCTATTGCATTATTCCTCTCACACAAATGTCTATCAATATTTCTTGCGTTATGTTTTATTGTCGTTTGTCTTCTAGTCATCTTCTAAAGGAGTAATAATCGTTTAACTATATCTTGAAAACATAAAAATCTGAGCATGGTAAATATTGCTGATACTTCATATATATATATATAGTAGTATATGTAGTTGATGATCCTCTCTGAGACCCCCCTGCCCCCAAAACGTTGTATGTTAACATTTTTGTCAGCAGCCTTTGTTAGCTCAAAATGATGACTTTTACACGATAACACATTTTCTGACAAAAATATGCTTTGTGGGCAGGGGTGTCTCTGAGATAGGATGCATCAACTACATCTACTACTACGTACTTATTAGTCAAAATGTTATATTAAACGAATGAAATATATATATATATATAATGTCATACTCAATAAGACATGTTGGATTTGATCTAACAAATAGATTTTGTAAAAGATTTAATTCGATCAAAGCAGCGTCAGCATATACTGGTATAAAATCTAATATAATAAGCGATTGTATTAAAAATGTAGGCTATCATATATCGCCGAAATATGGGTCAGTATGGTTATTCGCGACTGAAAATGATATGAGAATAACGGGTTGGGCAGATGATGTGATGACATTTATCGATAACATGGTCGATATATTATTTGATAAGGATATTTCTAAGCAAAAATATACAGCGCGGGGTGACATTCGGTCTACCATTCCATAGTTATATCAGATAAACCTAATGAGGTTCCGAATATTTGTTTAGACATTTACCCCCAAAAGAACCCCTAAATATCCGAAACCGAAACTTTAGAGGCTCAGAGGGCTGTCCGTACGTGTAGGTTTTGTTTGCCCCCGAAAGAATTCCTAAATATCCGTAACCGAAACTCTAGAAACTCAGAGGGTTGTTTATACACATGTAGGTCTTATTTTAGTGACCAACCAGATTCTGTTTATTGCCTTACAAGAATTCCTAGATATCCGTAACCGAAACCCTAGAAACTCAAAGGCTGATTAGTCTTTGTGACCTGGAATCTCATTAGGTTTATTTTTAGTTTTGCGATTGTCTTTTGGAATGGCCCTTGTGTGGGGTACCCCTTTAGTGAAGTCACAAGGTCACAACCTCATATCGCCCCCGCTGTATATTTTTGATGAGATGATATGATGATGATGATATGATGAAATGCCGTCTTCACGCCAGCACACCAACCCCCAATGATCAACCAATGGGTGATTCACAAAAGTGAATCCACCACGTGTTGACGTAGTGGATTGGTGTACTCTGAAGACGGGGGGGGGGCTGGAGCCCCCAATAGATTATAAATCTTGGCTTAAAATCGCCCCCGCAGGCATATGTCTTTCACGAGTCTTGAACCACGACCCCCCGGATGAGAGTTTCAACACGCTATCAATTGAGCTATCGGACGCATTTACGTGTTTGAGATAAAATAGTTATCATATGGTTACCAAAAGCACAGTAGTCCTAAAAACTACAGTGTTCGATTTTCTTAACAAAAACCACATTTTATTTTTCCAGTTTCCAAAAAATATAGAAATATATAATTCTGCATAACACGAATAATACTGTATAGCCGATTTCTTAACAGAATTCTCTGTTCGCCGTTACCATGGAATAATCAATAACAGACCTAATAACTACAGCCAGTCACTAGACAATAAAATATTGATTGCCTGTTATGCACTCTGTGAAACCTGTAAGTGGATGTTATGTAAACAAAGAATACAGTATTATTATTTTGTCAGTTTGGAGCGAACTGCATAGAAGAAATCAAATAATTCGTATCCGCATATGCGTTCTTGCAAGTGGAAGTAAACTACAGACAAAAATATGTAATAGCATTATGCAGATCATAGATTTTCTTGTTTGTTTCACTAATTAATTAATAACAAAACTGCACAGACTAAAATATGCCCTCGCATGATACATATAACCAGATCTGGTAATGTTGGCATTTTATCAAGTCATATACGGTTGGCCTTAGGGAGAAAATCTACAGTATTATTATTTACGTAAAGGAAATTTCTAGTTATTTTAACAAATACAGAACTGCACCAGAATTTGTAAGTCTTAAAAATGCTGTCATATTTACATTTCACTAAGAAATACGTAGTATATATTTTATGTTCGACAACTCGTTAATGATTTTAAACTAACCCTAGCGTTATTATCTCCCTTTTTTAAAAACTATATTTCTAATCCTACGGAAAGTATGTCCACATTCGCTATTAAGTATAACATGTTTTCGTAATTATATAACAGAAACTTAATTCTGCCAGATACCTTACGGCGACTTTCGAATAGCTCTTTCATTGCTAATTTGCTTAGAAGATATTTGCTACCTTTTGCAAAAACTTTTGACCTGTCCAAGTCTATGATGATTTTTGTGTACTGACCTTGGCTTATTGGATCGTGTAAATTTTCATATTTTGATGAAAGCGCATCTCTTAAATTTTCGAGATACGGAAAATACTCGCTATCGTCTGTTCTAATAAGAGAAAGTTTTATTCTATCAAATTTACTAAAACAAATACCTGAAACTTCATCATTAAATTCAAATGATAATTGTTGGTTATTTACCATTATTTTTTTTATTTTGCTATTAACTCCATCGGCTAATGTTAAATTTTCAAACATTATTCTGATGCTTAGACAATATTACTTAAATAATGTCCAAGTGCGAGAGTATTAAGTCCGTCTTTGCAATACCTTTTATCATCGAAATTACTTAGTCCCCGTTTTATAATTGTATTCGTTTCAAGCTTATGATAATTAGTCCTAATTACATTGGTTTTAATAAAACTGACGCTATTGTTAAGAGCAGCTTTGAAATCCTCAAAATGTATCATCTTTTTCACATATCCGCGAGGGATACCTTTAGCTTTCTTGGTCAGTTTATTGTCATCTAATATGACAGCATACATTTTGCTTCTTAGTCCAACAAACTCTCTCACAGGTACAAACATAAACTCATCTTTCATTTTTCCAATAACTTTCTTGTTAGAATTATCATGAAATTCACTACATGTTGGATAATCTGATAAATCGAACAAATCTTTATTATCGTAAATATTCTGATAGACATTTTCACAATTTATATTATATACTAGAGAGTCAGTATCAGTAAATAGCAACTCCGAATCTGGCCACATTTTTTTGGTAAAATTATAATGAAAATCGTACATCAGCCACTTTGATATATCAAGTACAGCTGCACCAACATAGATTGGCTTATTTAACTTTAAATTTGTCTTTCGTCGTTGTATTGCGGCAAGATTTTCATTAAATATTTTCATACTAACAAAACCATCGTCGCTAACTAATTTATTTCTGCGATTGATATCATTAACGATCTCAATCGAAACTCTCCTGCGTATATTTTCCATAGTCTTACCAAACACTGAGTTGTTCATTAACTTGAAAAAGTTTTTCTCAAATTCGGTTTTAGCTACGGCACGACGTTTCGTATTTAGGTCAATATAATCCGCCATCCACCGCGACTGATTAAACTTTAACACGCGATGGACTTTTCTCAGAATTAGTCCAGCATCTACTGCTTGCTTTAGATTTTTGTAATGCATGACGTAATTTCTTTTATCTAACAAATTTGGAACTAACTTGTTAACGATAGAACTTTTTGCCGTTGTCATTGCTCGTTGTTCAGGCGATAATAAACTGTAATCAATCGTCATCGACTCTGCGCAAAACGGATAGTCGTTATGTAGATCATGTAACGAACTGGGATAGTCTAGATCAACTTCAACAAAGTATGAAATATCTTTCGGAAGATTTTTTTCAGTTTCTTTAAGAAATTGGTTTGAAGTTATCCAATGAAACCCACCGCAAGGCATTGACTGTGACATGGCCCACCCATACAAATTCACACAATCTAAATAAATAATGTAACTCGACGGATGATTTTTATCATAACTTTTCAAATATGTATTATTAGCCGCTGCATATTTTTTTGTTATGACGCTAATTCCGCCTCTGATGCCTTTTTCAATAAAGTTAAACATATCGACATCTGTTAAGAGATCTAATTCTATTTTGCTAGTTTTTAGTAGAGCGTCCCAAGACAGCCCCGGAGCAGAATAATACCAACAGGGTCTAATCCGTAATTTGCATGACTAACCTGACGAAAATTCTCGAAAATATCTGCTAGCAATAATACATCCGTTTTCAGATATAAATCGTGATAATCGCCAAATGTTTTACTGGCAAATTTATTCCACACATCTTGTGCATATTTATACTCATCGTCGCTGATGTTTTCATTCTTGAGCTGCGAGTAAAATTTATCTTTGCTAGGTAGAGAAGTTTCATTAAATCTGCTCCAATCGTCAAGGTACTCATAAGGAAAGATACCTTTTTTGGTCAGATCGACATAGTTTTCACCGAAGCAGCTGCGCAGATTATTGAAATTACTGCAGCCTTTAACGAGCTCGTCTAATGATGCTGCCATAAATTGCATGCTGTCGATAAACCGTAATTTGCCGAGGGTCACCGACATAAACTTTTCAAAATTATTTGGAATACATTTTATCACGTTATTCAATTTTAGTTTAGCTTTAATGTTTTTATCACCAAAAGCTTCTACAATGATGTGACTGTCATAGCCACGAAAGTTATGTAAAACTATGGGAATAAAATCCGGAGCATGAAATTTCAAATTGCAACTGTTATGAGCTGCTCCGCGATATTGGCCGGTCAAATGACAGTGATCTCGCACCTTGGAGTCCCCCAGCAACTGTTCGCAAATATGACAATTAACTGCCTCATCAAAGTCGAGTTGTTGTTTAGACGTTATTCTGATCGGAGCTGTTCTAAGTAATCTGTTAGAAATTGTATTAACTTCGTCTATTAAATTTTTTAGTAACCACACGGCAGGATTTTCACCTCTATATAACCTTATCGGAGATGAAAATTTATCGCTGGCGCAACAAACTACTTTATAAGCTACACCACAAGGAATATGCTGTTGTATTTTTCTGGTACTTGATTTGTTCGGATTATTTTCAGCTCCAGCTATGGGAACGAGTAGACACTCGAAATCGGCGTAAATAACAAAAGGAATACTTAGTTTATGATTATAATTTTTAAATTTTAATATTTTTTCTTTTTCGCTAGGCATAGTTATTTTTTGAACATTAACGCAGTATTTGAGATGCTCTTGCAGTCTTTCATTGTTAGTAAAGCCGTGCAGACATCTATAACAGAAATATTTCTTGTTTTTGTTTTTACTGTACTGTCCGCCAACTAATCCGTTAAAGTTTTTTATCCAACAGTAATGTCCCTGAAAAAATAATAAATTTATTGTCTTTTGCGAAGCATTTTCTGAGATATATCTAGGGTAAACGTTTTCTCGTTCGTCTAGTCCGAAAACATTTACTGAGATACCGTTTTGTTTTTCGAACTTTGGTATATGATTTTCTGCTACTGGAAAGTTGATGCCATCAAAATTGAGTTCGTTCTTGTGCGGAAAATACTTGTTGACGCGATCGGAATTTTGTTCTTTGGGAAACATTGCGGAAAGAATAGACCACTGGAAACATTTGTCATCGTTGTTTTTGACATTTATACAGCACTTTTTGTTCTTAATTTTTTGAGGAAGATCGACGTACAAATTACCGCGAAGTACGTTATATTTTGCTGTGTGAAATAAAACTGCTTTTATCATTTCGAATTTCCATCCTGACCCTGACGAAGTAAATTCTTCTAGTTTTTTGTTTATTTCTTGATGTATTTCATCGGCGACCATGGCAATGTTTGTTCCAGTTAATATCTTCCTCGATTTAGCTGTTAAATAGGGCTCCGAGATTTCGCTCTCAAAACTTTTTGTTTCAAAAATTACGTCAAGTACATCTTCGACTGCGTGTAACTTTGATAAAATTCGTATGATATTGGACTATGAGTTTGATGCTTTTATGAGCCGCAAGTTCTTGAGCTATAACAGGTTGTAAAAGATGATATAAATTTGTAGAGCTAAAATTAGCTAATATGGTCTGATCGTCGAGTTTATAACTGTTATCATAGCCTGAAAATGCCGAAGCAATTTTTTCGGATTTGATAATACTCTTTTTAGCAATGTCTCGCAATTTCAGCATTATATGTATATAGTAATATTGTTTATTTAATTGAAATTTTTTAATTTTTTTAATTAGAGATATAAAAAAATTTTGTATATATATAATGACAGAAATCTTGAGATATCTACCACTGACAGCGGAAGAGCAAGAGATTTATCATGTACATCCGAAGTATAACTTATATGCTGGAAATGCATTAGGTTCTGTTATCAACATAGCAACCGAAAAAGCTATTGGCGTACCAACACCGATTGGTATCTTAATTTCAGTGAAAGGTAATGATACAAGAAGAATTGAAATGTTTAGAAAAGATTTTATTTATACCTTGTTTGTCGGTGATATTCCAGAAGGACAGCGAGTATATAGAGCAAATGGCGCAGTTGCTGATGATAATATCGAAAATTTAGGCTTACAAGATGAATTTCAACATCACCCAATATTTGATCTATATGAGGCAAATGATAAGGGAATTATTCGAAATATAAAAACAAAAAAAGCTATTGGAAATTTACATAATAGTGGATATCTTAGTACTAATGTACGTGGAACAAAAACAGACTTTGTTGGTTACTATAATCACCGTTTTGTGTTTGAAACTTTTAACGGACTAATACCTAATGGTTTAGTTATCGACCATAAAAATGGTATTAAAACCGATAATCGTCTAGAAAATTTAGATTTAGTTACACAACAAGAAAATAGTAGAAGAGGAGATGCTGGTGGTGTTAGATATTCTAAATCAATTATCTCGATAAATCTGGAAACGTCTGAAGAAATGAAATTTAAATCAATAACAGCTGCTGGAAAATATCATAAAATTCATCCACAAGCAGTAAAATTCGTAGCTGATAATATAACAAAATCAGCAACGTCAATAACGACATTTGACAGATTTAGTTTTAGATATGATAATTAATATTTCCTATATCATTACGAGAAAGACAATTATGACCAAATTCCATTATGTCATCGCGATTTAGTCGTATTGTCATCATCGCATTTGTATTAAGTTTTATTTTATCCGCTGCTGTTAACAAAAATTTATCAGATTCGCCCAATGTTATCATAACGTCAACAAAATGAAAATTATATCCCAGCAAGCAATTTCGAACTGCTTCGGCTAATTCATTTTTGTTTAGTATATTAACTCGACAATGATATTTTATTTCCATATTATATATTAATTAGATAAAAAGATTATTATAATAATGAGCTTAATCGAGAGACTGGCTCAACTTTACTCGGAAGATTTTGTTTCAGTTCCTAATGTCACATTAAAAAATATCACCGACGACAGATTTGCTGGTTATACTGAAAATGATATTTTGTATAACTATGACGATGACGAAGATGATGTTGTTGTTAGCAAGAAACATTTAAGTAGACCGACAATTGGGCGGTATGATGTTAAGTACCACATTGCCAAAAAAATATTAAAATATAATTTTAGCGTTGCCGAGCACCAAATATTTTGGCAACTTATAAGGCCCTTTCTAAACGTAAAAGTACCGGGACAACAAAGAAACATAAAATACGATTTCATTTTTGTTAAAATATTTAATTTAATGCCAGTTAATGATGCGAGAAAATTACACTTAATTTCTTTATGTAAACCAGTAAAATGTAGGTCAGTACTAAGAAAATACGAGCAAATTTATAATAATATTATTCAGTCGATGTAATCGACTTAGTTGGTACCCAACTATTAAATTTATCGCTATATCCGCGCCATTTAATTAAACTTTTGTTGCCGCGCTTTTTAATAACTTTTTCAATAACAAATATATCTTGTTCTGTTTTCTGAAGTTCTTGCTCGTAAAAACTGCCAGTTATAGGTTCTCCTAATAAGTCTTTCAACGAATATGTAACTGGTATTGTTAAAAGTACTTTATCAACAACAAATACTTCTTCGCTCCAGTTCGGAGTAAATCCCTTTTCAAACGTTTTTTTCGTCAATGAAATTCTAACTTTATCGCCAACTTTAAATTTGTGTCTTCGGTACATATTTTCGTTAGCTAGTATTGGATTTGCAATCGCGTCATTTGGTGACATTCTAGTGGTTCGATGTTTCGTGTTATTATATTCGTCAACAATTTTCTGTAAATTGTCAATATATTTATTCGTGTTTTTAGCTGTCAAATACTTATGAATTTTTTCGTTAAGCGTGCGATTAAATCGCTCGACAATGACGCTTTTTCCCTCATTTCCAGTAACGTATTTTTTAATGTTATTTTGTTCCAAAAACTGCTCGAACTTTTTGTTAAAAAACTCTGCTCCGTGATCGGTCCAGATTCTATTCGGCTTTCTTTCTGTAGTAGTCATTATGTGCTTTAGCGCGTCAATCATTGAGGTCCCTGTTTTATCCGAGACCGGTACGCTAAACGCATATTTACTAAAAACATCGACAACATTAAAAAGATATCTCCGTGGAGCGCCATCAGCGCCAACGTTAAATTGAGCTAGATTTGACATATCAACTAAATCTATTGCCCAAATGTCATCAACAGCATTTGCTACAACCTTGCATCACGGAAATTTTTTTTTTTTTTAGGTCTATGTAGTTGGACT
The DNA here is from genome assembly GCA_016617855.1 of Megalonaias nervosa. Lineage (NCBI taxonomy): Eukaryota > Metazoa > Mollusca > Bivalvia > Unionida > Unionidae > Megalonaias > Megalonaias nervosa. Next base: position 49,335 of record JAECUM010017526.1, on the reverse strand, counting down.
GCAAGCGACGTTGTCGCTGGGTCATCATATAAGTCTCTACCTAGTCCAGACTCTCCGAGTCCGAGTTTATATTTTGCTCCAATAATACCCTGGACCAGCCTTCGGTCAACACGCTCTCGCATATTTACTGGTTTCATTTCACGAAGTTCGTCTAACATCACTATGTCGCAGCTGTGTTTTGTTTCGCCACTAGGTTGCTCAATATCTCTGTAGCAGATATCATGACGCATCGCTATTGCGTCAACCTGATTGTAAGGTTCTTGTCCTGGCAGCGGATTATCATTTTCGTCAAGTTGCTCATCAAGCGAATTCCACGGGCCAGTATATTTATGGCCTGGCAATGTCCAACCACCTTTCGGTTTCGGCAGTTTGCCAATTAATTTATGTATATCTATACCCGTTCCAATTATTTCTCTGTTATTGCATTTCTGGCAATATGTAACAATTTTATTTTGCTCGAGACATAAATCTCTATCTGCATCGCAGTTGCACGTCATTATTTATTTAGTCGTCTACTAAAATAACGCCAGGACAGCCCGCCCCTGACTTTGCTGGCAAAAACATACTTTTTCTTTTCCACAAATTGCGCAAATACTTTTCAGCATTATTCTATTATTCTTCGTTTTTTCCGTTTTTTCCTCTTTTTTTCTGTTTTAGTTTTACACTTGAGACAATATGTTGACATTGTTATATTTGTAAGTTCATACAAAATTAATCGCGATCTCGTCATTAGCGTGAGAGGGTTGTTTATCAAACTGCAAAATAAATTTTTAAAAATCTGGATTTTTGGTCATCTGTTTAATGAGCATTATGCAATAATATCCACAAGCGGAAGTTCCAACTGGTTGAATCTGATTAGAAGAATAATTTATTATTTTGTTTTTACTCATATATCTTTTTACCGCGTCACTTGGTGGAATTTCGAACGAGTCGAAATAATTGTTATCAAAAACAGCTACCCAATGTGTACCAGATCCGTCATTAAAATCTTGTATATTTATCAGACAAGAACCCAGCGACGATGTCGCTGGCGATGCAATCGCCGTAAGTTCATCTTTGGAATAAACTCCGTGAAAATTTTTTACTTTTTTAAGTTGATCAAGTATATCAAAATTACTTAACGCGGGCGACTTTGTCGGCGGCGACGTTATCTCCTTGTTCCTGGCAGCATTAGTCCTCTTCCTCGTCCTAACAGAACCGGCAGTAGACTTCCCACTAATCCTGCCAGTAATGGGGCTATTGGAAGAAATCCACCTTGTGTCTTTTTTTTCGTCGTCGTTTTTCTTTTCGTCGTTGTCTTTTTTCGCGTCGTCTTTCGTTTAGGCATTATATTTAATCTTTAGACAAAAATTTTCTTTATTCCACTACCTTTAACTGCCTTTTCTGATGCGCCAGATACTGCCCCAGACGCTGCTGCTAGCCCTAATGTGCCTAACACTGGCAAAATTTTAGGCAGTAATGTTTTGGCTATTACTGATAGTACCGGACCGAAGAAACCGCCATGTTTTGACATCGCAGTTATTTGTGCAGCGCTTAAATTTAAAACGAAAGGTTTTTTGCGATCGTATTTATTTGCTTGATTTTTGGTTAACAATAATTTTGTTAAAGTCCCCAAAGCACTCGGGTTGACCTTCAATGAAACCGACCTCCGCTTCGCAACAGCAGTTGCTAATTTTTTAACTTGGCCATCAGTTAAATGTATTTCTTTTATAATATATTTTGTCATCTTATATAACGATTACAGATTAAACTTGTATTGTCATTTTACCTCCGACAGAGTCGATTGTAACAGATCTGTCGCTTAACACTAATGCATATACGTTTAATGCTGCTGCTGGAGCGTTCCCGAACGTCCAAGTGATTTCAATATCAGCTGTGCTGTCCACAGCTCGCTCGCTATGTTTACTAACATCAAAGTAAAATATCGGATAAAGTGTACGAAATTCCTCTACTGATATCTGAGTTCCATCTCCAGTATCTTGATATTTCTGCATTGAGTCGAGAAGGTTCATGTAAGGTCTAGTAATGTTTTTATCCTCATCATCTGCAAAATTGCATTCGATCGCTCGTTCTGGATATTGTTTTGAATTTATTCTGGCATATATTCGTCTAACATCAGCGTTATCAAATACTCCATTATTTTGTTGTTGGTTATTACGTCGAGCTTGTTGCTGAAATACAACAAATAACTGACGCGGTAGCTGTTCACTCGATGTTGTTGTAACTCGCCATGTGTAGTCGGTGGTATTCGGAACTGCTGTTTGATATATTTTATGTTGCTGAAAATGAATTTTATTCGTGCGTTTTTCCAGCATACTATCTAATTCTAATGCTTTAGTGACTGACGGAGTTATTCGTGGCATCCACAGCGCAAGTTTGTTTATAACAAATTGTACATTAGCACCACCAAATCTGAGAAAACAATCATCTCGTTCTGCTCGATCTAAAATAAGCGTATGTTTAACTCCACGAAATACTTTATTATAGTCCCTGCAAAAGCCAAATTTGGTACTTAACGGCAGCATCATTGTAATCTGACGTGATTCTGCTGTAAGTGCTTTTCTCTTAGCATAGCCCTCATTGTAGCGTATACTTCGAGGGTTAATTGTATTATTAACTAAGTCTAACATTGCAACGCCGTCTGCAGCTGCAGCTGGTGGTGTTATACCAAGATTATTACAAGCAGCAGTAAGTGAGATTCTTGTAGCGTCTGCATTAGCGCCTGCAACTGGTGCGATTATACCTAAAACATTAGCATTAGCGATAAGAAAATTTATTACAATTGCAAGATCTGCAGCGGCATTAGCTCCGTGTACCAAAAGACCTTTGTGAATAAATTCTCTAGATTCTGCTATACCACTTCCAGTATCTTTAAACCACATCATGTTAGTTGCAGTTGATTTGGAGTAATCGTCGGAAAACGAAACGATATTTAAGATCGTACTTGCAACTTGTAAGTGACTTGAAATATCTTCGACAGTTTGATTGGCCAGCTGATATCGAGCACTTCTAAATAAACACCAACCATTGTTTATAAGAGCTATTTCTAAGTTAGCTGCAAATGCGGCAGGTGGATTATCTATTGTCATAATCTGACCACGAACTTCTAACATTGCTTTGTGAGGCAGTAGAAATACGTCCTCGTCTCGTGTATTAAATGTTCTAATGCCAGTTTTATTAGGTTCGTTAGAATTTTCATCAAGATATTCAACATACTCAAATTCTGTTACTGTGTTGTCTGTGTCATAAGTTTCTGCAAAATCGAAATAATTTTTCACAGACATTTTTTTATTTTATTAGGTTATATAAAATTATTGCGGCGTTGTAACTTTAGATATTAAATTTTGTATAATCTGCTCGCCCTTTGGTGATAAAAGTTTTTTTGTTGTTGTTATCATCGCGCGTTGGGTTTCTTTTGTTGGTGCGATTTCTGAAATAACTTGTTTGATTGCGGCTTGCGTCTTAGGTTCGCCTTTTATTTTATCAGATATTTTTTGTCCCACAGCAGTTCCAGCAGCAGATGCAGCTCCAGTTGCAAAAGCTTTACCCGCGTCAAGTGCAATTGGCACAACTTTACGAGCTAATCCTGGAATATTTTCAACAATTTTAGTAAATATATTTCCGAAAAATCCTCCTATTATTTTTCTTCTGTAAACTTTTTTCTGTTTCATTATATCTGAGGTTGTATAATTTTGTTGTCAAATCTTTCAAAAAATATGTTTACTGTTGTTCGCCTACGCAACGCGTAGATGCACGTAATAAGTAACAACTTCATTATTAAAATCCAACTGTCTTCCAGATTGATCCGTCAATTGCAGATTTACTTCTGTTATTTGGTTTTCAACGTTTAGCGGATAATAAATAATATGACGCGGACTGATTTGCATCAGAGAACCTGGTGGAAATTCTGGCGAGAAACTGTATATAGTTTGCCCTTTGCTGCCCTTAGCTGAATAAGAACCAGATGCAATAGAGCAATTTACCAATATTGTGTTTACTTCAGTTATATTTACCGGAAATTCACCGTCATACGTGATAGGAGTATCAATAAGACCAGGATAAATATCATGTTTAAATCCTATCAATGATGCAATGCTTGTTGGTGATGCAAAGCTAGCCATAATACCATTTTTTACTTTTATTCTAGCTCGCAATGTGTTATAATTCGGTGCTAGCTCAAAATCATCTGCGTTTCCTTTATTCGCTGTTATAAGTTCTTTTATCGTTTTATTCAGTTCAGTTATGTTATAGGCGCCTTGCGGAATTTTAAATGATGTCCAAGGCTGAGTTTTAGGTGGCCATACAATTTTAATATCAAATTCAGATTCTGTGCTCGCTGTGCGAATTTCGTTTACTTTTTTATTAACATCTTCAAAATTCACCTTAGCAACCTCTACGCCGTTCTTCAGAATTCTGGCTTTTTTCCAAGTGTTGTCGAGGGTATTTATAAATGAAAACTCATCATTTACTCCAGTTTTTACGTTTGCCATAGCATTCCAACAAGTACATGAAATTAATCTAATTTCGTATTGTTTTTCACGATCTAGTTCTATTGGCGGAATATACTTTACTGAAAAATTTGCGCTATCTTTATCAGATTGGCTGGAGTCGAGTAATAATGTTGCTGACATTTATTATTATATTTTTATAAAATTAAGTAGCCGCGATTAAGTCGCGGTGCAAAGTATCGTATTCGTCAGATGCTAATAAATTTCTCGATCTCAAATTATCAAGTATGTCAATAATTTCATTGTCGATTTCAGCACCAACATTTCCTGCTTCTTTTGATGATATCAATAGCATTAATCAGCCGATCATTTCAGTAACTGATGCGAATATTCTGACTCCAGTTCCTGTTTTTTCTCCTCTATATTTTTCTGTACGAGTTTTATCTAATGTAAAAAATCTCCTTTTAAAATTCCACCTCCTGCCAAAAGCTTTTGCTCTGCTGTTTTCTGCTGTTTTTCCAAATATGAAGCAATAACAGCATATCTCATTCTATCATAAAGTTGAAGCATATTTGTCTCTTCTGTGACTGTGTTTAACTCATTTTTAGCAGTAGCACCGTCATAATTTATTGCAGTTAATTTATTAATTAATGCGTCATATTCTGCATTGGTCCATTTATTTATATTATCAATATCTTTTATATTTTCTTTCTCTAAAAAATCATCATACTCATAATCTTTTATCGCATCATTTGCTCTTTTTATAAACCATTGTCTTTTTTCTCCAACCTCCATAAACCTCACAGTAAGCTCACCAGATCTTTTTTGCTCCTCTTTAATATTTTTTATTTCTTTTGATAAATTTGTTATAATATTTTTAATTTCTTGCGTTGTTAATTTTGCTAATCTTTGCTCAAGTTCTAGCGGATTATTTATAAGCCGATCTATTTCAGCTTGCCTCGCAGCAGGATCAGCTATATTTGCTGCAAGTGCCTCAGCTAATTTTCTTTTTTCCGCATCAGATCTCTCAATAATTCTTCCAGCAGCTGCTTCTTGTTGTTCTTTAACTAGTCCGAGTAAACCTTTTTCCTGTAGTTGCTTAAGTTCTTCTTCTGATAGTGGTTTAGTTTCAGGTTGTTTTCCAAGTAATGCTTCAGTAATTGGTTTGAGAGCGGTTGCTGCTGTTTCTGCTGCAGCAACTTGACCGCGCCGTGCTTGCTGTACTAGCTGTTTAAATTTTGCCTGAGACTGCGCAAGTTTTTTTTAGATTTTCGATATGTTTTCTATATTTTGCTTGTTTTTCCATTAATTATATACTATTTTCTATAAAAATTATTGTAGACAGTTTTCAATACAACATCGAAACATTTTATTCTTATCATTCGTTAACTTATCAAACAAAAAGAATCATATCTATTTGCTGTTGCTTGACGGTACAGTTCAATAAATTTATCTTTTGTTACGTCGCCGCATTGTTCGTTCGCGATATTTCTAACGTCAACATTGTCAAGTCCTGGAAATAATATAAAACAGCCAGTATTTCGTCTGATAAATCTGTCGACATTATAATATCCTTGAGCGAGATAAATAGAATTACATTTCTTATTTCGCGACAGTGAAAAATACGATTTGATTTTATTAATTTCCTCGTTGTTTAGCGGAATATCATCAAAAACAACTATTTTGTGTTCGGACGAATCGAGTTGATTAACTGGAACAAATTCTTCCGTTTGTTTGATAATAAAGAAATCTTCGCCAGATTCAAGATCGTCAAGAAGTTTGTCATTATAATTGTTAAGTAGCTCGTACTTATCCTGTTGGGGGTTAATTGTGTAAATATAAACGCGATCATAGTTAAAATTATCTCCTAAAAGTAAATTCATAAGCAAATTTGTTTTGCCCGATCCAGTTCTACCAACTATAAGATAATGACAATCTGGAAGTTCATTGTTATGTTTATGTTTCACCAACCGCTCTGTATCAAAGTTTAATATGGACGATTTTGCCATTATATAATTTTATGGTATATAATTTTGTCAAGTAGTAAATAAATAATGAGTTTTTACTCAAAATTTGGAACATTAGTAGGAGATTCAACAACTGCTCAGCAAGGTGATTTATCTAAGTACGCAACTCTTGATCAGCTCAAAAATGAAATTACTAATTTATTAAATATCACAAGTGTTGATCAAAATGAAGTTGTTATTTTCCAAGATAAAGAAGGACGATTAAAAACGAGTAATATACAACTATCACATGTTCTTGTACGAATTCCCACCGCGGCTGTCAATAATATAGTTACTTTTGCCGATCAAGGTAAAATACAAGATTCGGGCAAGTCCGTTAATGATTATGTTAGGAAAGCTGGCGATGTATTTACTGGTGACATTGTTATGTCAGGAAAAAAAATTACATATCTTGGAAACCCAACCTCGGATACAGACGCAGCAACGAAAAAATACGTCGACGATCAAGAATCTAAGTACTTATTAGTACGCGGTGGTATCATGTATTCATTTCTCAATATGAACAACAACGGTATTAATAATCTCAGAACACCAGAAACAGATTTCGACGCCGCAACTAAAAAATACGTTGACGATAAGGAAATTCCAATAACGACTTCGTTAACGACAATCAATGATGGAATTGCCGCATTTAGAACTGATTATATTAATCATGTACAAACATTTCTAAATTTTCGCAGAAATTTAAACAGAACTATTAACGAATTTTTTGGAACTCCACCAACAGTTATTATTAATCTCGCTGACATTAACACAAGACTTAACGATATCATTAGTGGTATTCCTAATATTATTCAAAAAACTAATCTCGTTAAAATTCCTCACGGACGAGCTAACAATAGCGTGTACACAGTCGCATCAGGAAAAGCAACATGGTCGCAGCAAAATAACACTTTTAAACACATCGCAGAAGTCACTGGTGTATATAGATTATCTGTGTTTAGCAGCGCAAAATTCAGTATATTTACCACATTTCCATGGCGTCATTCAACCGATGATTTTTCTGGAATTGTGTCTATAGTGTTAAACAAAGATATTGAGGAAACGTTTATGCTGATAGCGGATGATAAAAAGTTAACCGCAGCGACTTATTGGTGGTGTATTGAGTTTGTATATGAAACTCCCGAATTAATTACTTAAATAACGGTGTATAAACAAATATTATATAATGAAGAAAAATATAGTCGATTTTAATCATATTTCAGAAAACATTCCCAAACAAGATGTTGACGCGTTAATGCAATATTACAGATATTATCATAAAAATCTTTGGCGCGTCAAAAAATGTTAAAAATACTATGCAAAAATACTGCGAGTGATATCATATCTACCGCTGTTAATGACCGGCTCTGGTATAATTTCAAGTGGCGCATCATTAAATCCGTTTTTGTCCATAATATCCGGCGTTGGTGTTTCTCTTGCAGCAGCTTGTAAAAAAGTTGAACCTCGATTCGCGACTAAAAATATGCTTGCAAAACAGCAAGTATAACTTATAAAAAATTACTTGATCAAATTCGATCTTACTTGCGTGGCATAAAATATGATATGGACGATTTAATACGCGAGTTCCGCATTATTGATAGTATGTTAACAGATATTCTGCCAATGAGAGTCAGCAAATACGAAAAAGATTATAATAAAAAGTAGATGTTTAATTTTGTGTGGCTTTATCAAATAATATATCAACCATATTATCGATAAATGTCATCACATCATCTGCCCAACCCGTTATTCTCATATCATTTTCAGTCGCGAACAACCATACTGACCCATATTTCGGCGATATATGATAGCCTACATTTTTAATACAATCGCTTATTATTTTAGGTTTTATACCAGTATAACCTGACGCTGCTTTGATCGAATTAAATCTTTTACAAAATCTATTTGTTAGATCAAATCCAACATGTCTTATTGAGTATGACATTATATATATAATATTTCATTCGTTTAATATAACATTTTGACCAATAAGTACATAGTAGTAGATGTAGTTGATGCATCCTATCTCAGAGACACCCCTGCCCACAAAGCATATTTTTGTCAGAAAATGTGTTATCGTGTAAAAGTCATCATTTTGAGCTAACAAAGGCTGCTGACAAAAATGTTAACATACAACGTTTTGGGGGCAGGGGGGGTCTCTGAGAGAGGATCATCAACTACATATACTACTAATATATATATATAATAGAAAGACGCCTTATTTGAATGAAAATAAGGCAAATAAAATTTTTAAAAAGCAACAAATGTATAGACTTATATAATGAAACAGCTATTTTGAATGCATTTTACTTTGACAGAAGGATTCAATATGTATAAAAATGTTTCTTCTGGGACCATAAAATTACTTGAACGATATTTCAACATTTTGAACTTTTACTCACCAGGAGGCAACTACAATAAAACCAAATAATAGCATTAATCCCAATCAATGCCCAACTTTTGACATATTCGGGATTTCAGAAATACCATTTCTTAAATGCAGAGAATAGAGTGCATATCCTGGCTTTCCAGAGCGCGGAGCTGTGTAGTAAAGGAGGAGAGAGGAGGGAATGGGGTGGGGTTGGGTGCTAAATAGTTTTTGGGATCAGAGTTTTAACTGCGCTAAATTTGTAAATTGTCAACATGTATTTGAATATGAAATGAGAAAACATAAATTTGACAGATTGTTAGAAATACGACTGATCTGTGGTACCGAAAGTGGGGCCAAGACTCTTGAAAGGCCATAAGAGGGAGCAGCAGAGAGGGTGAACAGACCATTTTTGTTCGAGACATTATTTATGAAAAATAAGCCTTCCTACGAAAAGGAAATCTTAAAGTCAACAACGTTAAACCACAACCTCTAACTGACCATGAGATTTCTCTAGGGTTAGCTTATCTCGTTACTTTATCTCTGACTCTTTGGGTTTTTTTATGGTGTGTTTCGTTTACGCGCTGGTCACTCAACGTTGGTCGTTCACCCTCTCTGCTGCTGTAAATTAAACCGCCATTATAGATATTATCAATAATGATTGGAGAACCACACTCAGCTAGATTAGCTCGAGAGCGACTAGAGGCAATCAAAAAATATTTACCCGTCCGTAATTTAGTTAAATAACAACTACAAACTCGTCAGGAGTCTCAGGTGGAATTTGCAGAAGGTGCAGAACAATTATTTAAACCGATTGTCGAACCAACAAAGAAAATTGTTACAGCAACTGAGGCAACACAAAGAGCTCTTGAAACATTACCTGTTGATATTGCTGGCCGTATTCAAGCAGCTCAACCTGGGGCTCAACCACAACCACAACCTAAACCAAGAACTAAGATAATAGATAAATTTACGCCTGAAGGTATTGCTGCTATCAAGGACCCAAAGCAATTACTTGATATTGCCGCGTTTGGATATTATAAAAGACAAAAATATGTAAAACCAGAACATGTTAAATCTCTAAGCTCTGCCAATTGGATCAAGGATGTATATCGCATCGCTACTGGTATTCCAGAAATTAGATCTAATGAAGATATTGTTAATTTTAATGAATTTGATGAGGCTGTATATAAACATATCGAAAAAGCTAAACAAGGTAAACGACCATTACCATCACCACAACGATCACCACAACAATTACAACAGTTATCATCATCACCACAACGATCACCACAACAATTACAATTTGAATTACCACGATCCCACAATTACAACTAATGGAACAAATAAAACAAAAAAAAAACTAGAACAAGATAAACATTTAGAAGGAATAATGAAACAATTGCAATCACCACGACAACCAGTTAGAACAACAGAGGAAGAATATCAAGATCCTGGCGCAACTGGAAGTGGTTTAGGAAGTGGCTTTATTACTTGTCCCAATAACGTCCTTGCTGATGTTGATCGACTAGAAATTCTCATTGGAGGAAAACGAGCTGGCAATAATTCCCCAGAAATCATTAATGAAGCAGCTGATATTTGTCAACGATTATTTACAGGTGGTGTTATGGATATTGGTGTTTATCGGTCCCTCATTAATGAAATCGCCGACGATTATCATAGTGACTGAGTATGTAATTAGATGCAATTAGTGATAAAATCACTTAATAATAATATGATCGTACACAATACTCATAGACCAACCATGGTCAGGGTAATAAATTCACGATTACCAGTATACAAAACGACCTACGGAGATGGACTAGGTGATGTTGTTCAAGGTCTATTTAGAAGGATAGCCCCAAAAGCAATACCGCTTGCAAAGCAACTATCAATGAAAGCTATTGATGTTGTTCGTGAAAAAGGTATTGGCGCTGTTGGTGATGTTGCTAGCAAAGCATTCTCAGCGATCAAGGATAGACTAGCGCGATTAATACGACGAAAACCTCAACCAGTGAAACTGGCCAGCACTGAAGTGATGCCCGCAAATGTCAGTAAAATAATACATCAAGCTGCTAATCAAAAACTAGCAGAGTTGGCTACCAACACTAATGTTGGGTTAGAAAAAGAAAAAAATATAACCGCTAGTCTGGTAGCGGGAAGCGGTCTTCGTGTTAGACGAAGACGATAATAATAAATATGTTCAAGCGTATATCTGATCCCGCGTTTGACGTGGACGCACCAGTTTTAAAAGATGAATCTGTGCGCGATTATCAATATTATTCTTATGACGCACATGTACCTGACGAGCGTGGAAGAACTGAGATACAAGTTCAAGATACAAGGAGATATTTCCTACCCGCTGAAGCATTTATCGAAGTAGAAGGTGAGATTATAAAAACAGATAATACTGAATACAACGCTGATGTTAGAGTTGGTTTTGTTGATAATGGCATCATGGCATTGTTCGAGGGCGCTATATACACGATTGATGGAAAAAATATTGAAACAATCCATAATGATGTTGATGTTGCCACGATGATACTTGGTCTTGCGCGATATAGTGATGATTATTCAAGATCAGCTGGTCCATCAATGATGTTTGTAAAGGATACTTCTGACCACCCTGACAACAGACAATATGATATAAGACGACCAAGAAACTTCGCCGGCGCCGCTGATGTTGATGTAAATCCGGTGGTTCATGGTGCTAATCCAGAATTTAACTTAGGATTTGCAGCACGTCGATCAATGTTACAAGGAAATAGAAGAGCGTTTTCATGTGCAATTCCATTATCACATATATTTGGATTTTGTAGAAATGTTAGAAAAGTTATTTTTGGAGCCAGACACTCATTTGTACTTGTGCGAAAAGCTACTGATGATGATGCAATATGGCGACCTATTGGTGATGCTGGTAAAGTAATTCTGACAAAACTTTCTCTGTGGATGCCAGTAATGACTCCAACAGTACTTGAAGAAGAACATTTACTTTCTTTTATGAGTCAAGGTGGTAAATCAATGTTATCATGGTTGACAATGACCACAGATGGTGTGCAGAGTAATGTTAATGGTTTATTCACATGGCAAATAACTTCTCAGCGAGGTGTTTCTGCACTGCGACATATATTTATTGCGCTTCAAAATGCTGCACGGGTAAACTCACAAAATCGAAGCATAATGATATTTGATCAACTCGGTGTTTCTGAGGTTTCTTTAAGGATAAACGGACATCAAGAACCAGCTGAAGATATTTTATTAAATTTCGGTCAAAATCATGTAGCACGTGTATATCATCGATTAATGACATTCATGGGACGTGATCAGAATATTGATTCTGGTTTACAAATATCACAGTTAGATTTTACATTATATCCGATTTATTACTTTTCGCTGGAACATTTAGATTTAACCAGACAGTCTGTCGTTGACATATATTTTCGAGCTCATGTTAACAGAGATGTTGGAGCTATTGCTAATTACAGAGCAATTGCTGTTATACTCAGCGATAAATCAATGTTACTTGAAGGTATTGGTGGACGAATGAGAGTTGTTGATGCCCCAGTAGAAAACATATAATTAGATCACTCATAATAATTATAAATGTCATATCTAGTTAATGTCAGTCTGACTCCTGGTCAGATTAAAAAGCTACAATCATCATCAAAAAATAATTGTGCGGCAAAAATATCACTAAAGCGAGAACAAATCGCAAGTGGTCCGAATAAGCTATCATTATCAGAACGCCAGCATAAGCATTTCAATGAAGCAAAAAATTAAATAAAGGTATAAAACTTAATCTTTCTGCGAGTGTCATTAAAGACATCGTTAAAACGGGTGGCATATTTCCACTTCTTGCCGCGTTACCAGCAATAATAGCCGCTGCAGCCCCAGCTGTTGCAAAAGCAGCTGCATTAGGCGCTGTTTGAACCGCTGCTGAAATGGCGTTAAAGAAAGCAACGGGTCAAGGAATTATGCACGCAGAAAACTTAAAAAAAAGATCACGGGCAAAACAATGCGGAAGACGTCTAAGAGCACCAAACGTTCCACAGCCGGGCCGTCTAAGATTATCAGGCCCAGTATACGGTCGCGGTCTAAGACTTCCAGGGACCCCATATTCATGGTACGGAAAAGGTCTAAGACTGCCCCGGTGACTTCGTCATCGAATTCGATGATTCTTCCTATGTCTAATTTTGATTTACTTAATGCTGCTAAGCAACTGAATATAAAAAACTTTAGAGGAGTTTTTATGCGTGATCAATTACCTACCGTTGCAATGCAACATGAAACTGGTATTATTAATCTCGATAAAAACTCTGGCCCAGGCACTCATTGGGTGGCGTATGCAATTGATCCACGTGGAATTATTTATTTTGATTCGTATGGACTGGCACCACCAAAAGAATTTTTAAAATATGTTAACACAAGTACTGCTATGCAAAGTAAGAATTCGATGCGTTCTAAAATCTGGTATTCAACATTACCAACACAAAAATTAACGGATCCGCCAAAATGTGGTCGAGAAGTACTCGCTGTACTTGATGCTGTATCAAAATCAACAACGCCACCTCATAAAGTCGTGAATGAATATACTACGTTGTCACCCTTAAACAGATATCAGTAAATATAATGGTAGATATTTATGGAAGATCTTCTCGCAAAGCTCAGCAGCAAGTCGATTTATCTAAATATGCAACTCTTGATCAGCTCAGAAATGAAATCGATGATTTATTAAATATCACAAGTGTGGATCAAAATGAAGTCGTTGTTTTTCAGGATAAACAAGGACGATTAAAAACAAGTAATATACAACTGTTAGATGTTCTTATACGAATTCCCACCGCGGTTATTAATAATATCGTTACTTTTGCTGATCAAGGTAAAATACAAGATTCCGGTAAGTCAGTTAACGATTTTATCAAGCGAGCTGGTGATTCATTCACGGGTTACATTATCATGAATCGAAATAAAATTATAGACCTTGGAAACCCAGCCGCAGATACAGATGCAGCAACAAAAAAATACGTCGATGATCAAGAATCTAAGTACGTATTAGTCAACGTGGTATAATGCGTGCATTTCTCAACATGAATAATAATGGTATTAATAATCTTAGAACACCAGAATCAGATTTCGACGCTGCAACGAAGAAATATGTAGACGATAAGGAAATTCCTATGACAACTTCGTTAGCTACAATCAATAATGAAATGACTACACTCAATGCTAATTTTACTAATCACGTACAAACTTTCTTAAATTTTCGCAGAAACATAAACAGATCTATTAATGATTTTTTTTGGAAGTCCAGCGGTTGTAGATATAAAACTCTCCGACATTAACATGAAACTCAACGACATTATTAACGGAATACCTAATATTGTTCAAAAAACTAATCTGATTAAAATTCCACACGGACAAATGAAAAATATCGTGTACACAGTAGCATCAGGATCATCAACATGGACACCGCGCGATAACACTCTCGAACATACCGCAGAAGTAACTGGGTTATACAGGCTATCCGTGTACGGTTTGGAAATTACTGCGGCCACTTCATCATCACCGAATGTATATTATAATCCTCTACTGGTGATGCTAACCAAGGACATCAAAGAAACGTTTACGTTGACATCAACGGAAATGCCCCCGAGACGTTACTGGTGGTGTCTGGAATTCGTAGCTGAAACTGTTTAATTACTTAATTAAATGACGTTGTCATTGTATAATGAATCAAGTGACGGAGTCACTTATCGACGTTCAACGTCACAGATACAATCAAGTATGTGAGTGTCAAACCAAACTAAAAAATATCATCGACGATTATACAGTAAAAGTAAAAAAATATCACAGACGTATGGTTGTTATTGATATAATTGTTTACTCAGTTTCTGCTGTTATTGCTGGAACCGGATTATTATCAACAATAACAATGACTGCACCTGCAGTTGTAACAATTGTCGTTTCATCTTCAACGATTATCGCAGGCATTCTCAGTATTATCGCTAAGAAGATATCTACATGTACAAATGATAAATTACACGATTACATAATAAAACTACATACAGTAACAACATCTTATTCTAAACTATCATCGTATCTTTCGGCATACCTCAGCGATGGTAAAATATCTGATGAGAAGTTCGCAACGATAATGAAAACCTATGATGAAGCATTTAGAATCGCTAGCGATTCTAGTGATAAAGTAACTTGTGATAAAGTGGAAGATTGAATTCCCGAGAGAGAACGCAACGCGTTCTATTAAAATAATAATTAAATACGGAGTATTTTAAATAATGTCAGCGTTAGAATTATTACAACAGATCGTCACTAATACAACGCATACAAAAACTACTATGATATAATTAAGTTCGACCAATCCTGAATTTAGCGTTAACTTTCCAACTGCAATTTCAGCAAGTGAAATAGCATTAGCGCAATTACGAGTTTATAATAGCTGGCCAAATATCAGGTCAAAATCGTTTGGTGGACTACCAGCAAACAATTCACTTGTATTTGCGAATAAGAATAAACCTGATGGAACTCCTGATTGGCAAGTTGTTGGAATTTCAACGGGCAGTTATCAAATAGAACAGATTAATGATGAGTTCCAAATCTATTACAGGAAAAGAATCCAAAATAGCAATCACTGTTTACAAACCAACATTATCAGCAGCGATTGAAATAAATTCCCCCGATTATGTTGTAGATATTTATCAAAGTTCGATCAGATCAGTGTTAGGATGGCCTGTTGTTCCTCCAGATCAAAAGTCAAATGGAATTCCAGAACCAAAACTAGAAGAATTTAAGACAAGCGAAAAAAGATTCATTAAAGATCCAGAATATCGAAATAAAAATCCATGGCATTATATAAAATTTAAATTTGATCCAAGCAACAATGAACATTACTTTACTGATTTTGACGGTAAAAGGATCCCCAAGATAACTAGATCAGTATTTAGTTTCATCGTAGACGCCAGAACGCAGACTACTAGAGATATTGTTGATGAAAAATTTTTTAAAATATTTTTAGATGTTCTTAAACCTGAATACGATAAAACATTTAATGATTTAAGAAGTTTATTTATTTCATTATCACAACATTATGACGATGGTGTAAAAAATCAGATAATCGAAACAATAAAACATTTAAATGGGATCTTATTTGATTTATACATTGCCAATCGAAGTATTATAAACACTGCGACTGAAGCCAGAAATCCTTACGCAGGTCCAAAACAAAAACAATTATTTCTTGATCATTACAAAATAACAGAAAAAGATTTACAAACATTTATAATACCAGATTTAAATAACGCTGAAAAAAAAAACAACTCAACGATGTCATTGATGAATATTTCCCTAAAGTATTTGCAGCGTGGATAAAAATAGCCCCACCACCGGTTATTCTTAAACACAATAATGATCCATACGGTGGAGGCCGTCATATCTCGCCTGGTATTGTTAATATAACATCAACGATCGCAGTCAATCTAGTATGTGATGTAATTGATGGCAGCTATCAAGTAGATCTTTCAAAAAGTGGCACTGCGGAGCAAGGGTATATATTATATTCATTCAGTCCTCAAGCGCCACCCGGGTGGTTAATTGTATCTGAACCAATTAACCCCGTTTATCTACGTGTACATAAATCCGTTATTATCAAGAATACATTTCAAACTTACAGACCAAATAGGACGTATTTTGAATTTGCAAAATGAAGTTTTAAGTATTAATCTGTATGTGAGATCATAGAGCGTTATATCGCAAAAAAATAAAAAAATAAAAAAAAAATATCCGAATCTAACTCGTATCAGAATAATTTTTTTTTTACTAGGTAAATCATAATTATCAGAATAAAATATTATTATAAGTAAATAACCTGTATACTTCAATTTTGCCAGGGATTTTGTTTAGCCATTATCACATTAACTCCACCTTCACTTTCATTTTCACAATGTTTACTTAACTGTCTTATACGAAAGTTCATAATCTTTTTCTGTTCGTATTCATGAGATAATTCTAACTTAATTTTGTCAATAGCGTTTGAGAAAGGTACAAACAGCTTTACCTGATTATCTGTAACTGTTGCCAGCGACTGTAACATTGCCTGCTGGATAAACTTCATGAATTTATAATCAGATGGCAAAGTGTACCTGTTCTCTAATTTCCGTTGTTCTAATGATTCAAAGTCAGACAGAATTTTTTCAGGCTTAAGATTATCAGATATATTTATAATCGTTATGTTGTAATATTTTAATCGCAGAAATAATAACATTAATGTTTTCGGAATTCATTATATTATAGTGTTTGTTTAATATAAAAATAAAATCAGAATAATATTAATAAAATAAAAATAATAGTCCCTAAGGACTGTTTCAATATGATCATATACATATGATTATGATTATATACATATGATTATATACATATAATTATATACATATTATTATATACATATTATTATGATTATATTATATTATATACATATTATTATATACATATTATTATGATTATATACATATTATTATGATTATATACATATGATTATGATTATGATTATATACATATGATTATGATTATGATTATATACATATGATTATGTACATATGATTATATCTTAATTAAGGACAGCACAAAACACAGAATCTTAATTACAGTAGCATATTTACAGCAAGCATATTTACAACACAGTTTAACCCCATGTGAAACCCCTAGGTTGCCAAAGGACATCCTAGCAGGCTCAGAGGTTATACATAACTTATCTTATGGACGCAGACGCATAAACACCCCCCAGCGAATTCCTAATCGAAACGAAATATTAGAAATTCAGAGGGCTGTCTAGGCATTGTGATTTCATGTAACCTCTTAAATCAAGCAAGCGTATTTACAGTAACAGTATTTACAGTAACGTATTTACATATATTTATAGGGACAGCACAGTTACATATAAACTTAATTCTAAGAACTTTAACTCTAGGACAACACAGTTACATATAAACTTAATTCTAAGAACTTTAACTCTAGGACAGCACAGTTACATATAAACTTATCTTAAAGACAATACTACTGGCCTTCTCTACGGTCAATAGAAATTTTTGCACACTCCCCCATCATAATCACCCAGGGAGTACAAAATTGCACCCACCAAGTGACATGGTGGGAGAGTGTACAAATTTTCTATTGAAACGCAGAAGGGCTGGCTACGCCCCATTAAATAATAAATTTTGGCATAATATCGGCCACCGGACTTCACAATATATACATAATGAAAATATTATTATATAGTTAAAGCGTAATGTACTTAAAGTATACAGAATAAAATCACAATTTATTGTAAAATGTATTGTGGATTTCTTAATAAAATCACAATTTATTGTAAAATATATTATGGATTTCTTAATAAAATCACAATTTATTGTAAAATGTGAATTTATTTTCAGTTTCCAAATGCTAGAAACTACATACACAAAACCCACAGTTAAAGTCTTTAATAATCAGACGTCGCCAAGGATACTAAAATAATCGATAAGTTATACGAACACGCAATGCCATGCTCATTTCTAAAAATAACCTTATGTATACAATTCACCGCTGAGTCGCAAAGCGTTTCATAAGAATGTGGAAAACATAAACATTATTGAGATTTTACACAAACATAATGTTGAGATTTTACATAAACACAGAATATTGTGCACATTGTGTAACATACAGCATCATTATTTATACAACAACGAAATTATTGAAAATTTTTAATTGTTGTAGGGTCAAACCCCCAGCAATTCTCTAATTGATTTTCATGATTTCTTGATAAATTTGACAATGACTTACTAAAAACTGATAAAAAAAAAAGAAATTTTGATCAAAAGTCACTTCATATTAGCAAAAAATAGGAACATTTTGACAAAAGTTTTTTACAAAATCAAAAAAGCATGAAAATCAATTAGAGAATCGCTGGGGGTTTGACCCTCTCAGCGCTACAAATCTGACCGATTTTCATTGATTTTTTTTAGCCATTTTTCATGCAAAAAACAAGATTTTCGAACAAAAAACCAACAAAAAACAAGATTTTCGAACAAAATCAACAAAATAATAAAAATACTAAGTATTTCTAAAGATGATTTTTATCATCTTATTTTTATTTGCAATACTGTTGAGATTTAACATGCATAACTAAATTCATTGGAATGTTTTTACAGTCGAAGTTTGGACAATCAGAATGTGATATGTGTTTTGTGTACTATTAAATTTGAAAGATATATCAATACTTACTCAAAACAGTGTGTGATCCATTTTGACCAAAACTAACAGTATATTGCCGTCATTACACAAGTACGACAACTGCAAGATTTACTAGGTTATGCTTGACGGAGTTGTCTCGCTTAATCATCTGATACTATAGGAACATTACATCATGAAAAAAAAAACACCTGCATAAAACATACCTTGGATGAAACACGTAAAACAAACTATGAAAGCAAAAAAGAGGAAAGAAAGAGATATTGGTTCATGAAGAAGGTTCTGGTAGACTAACATACTGGAATCTGATTTTTTGTAGAAATCTTTTGGAAAAAGCAGAACTTGTGATATTATCTGCCACGCGTTTTACTGAAGGTGATACTATGTTAAAGTATTTACCACCAGAATTAATTGACTTAAATATAATTTCTTCACCATCTGTATTTACGGATTTAACAGCCCTTGCGTATCGTGCGCCGCCAGAATTTCCGGACTTACAATTTTGACTTTGTGTAACAATTCGCAAGTTATCAAGCGAGTTATCAAGCTTATCACCACTGATGTGATCAATTACACGTCTATCTTTAATGACCCCATAAAAACATTCGTAGATGAATCTATGTGAGAAATAATTTTTATTTCCACTGGTTTTAAATTTAAAATATCCAGTATTAATAACACTACCAACTGGTTTCTTTAATCTACAGTGCCTAATTACACCATCACGAGGTGCTTCATAATTGGTGATGATTGGATGCTTTACAAACTCATTTTGCTCCATTTATATACTAATATTATTTGTTTAAATCATTATTTTGAAAATCTAGCGAGATAATCTTCTTCGGTTTTTATAGGAGATTCAGAAGATGTGTTATTTTTTTTTTATCGTAATATCGTTTCAGCTCTCTGTATTTTTTACCACCACACTGCACACACAGTTGAGTTTTTCCTCTGACTCCAACACCACACCGCACACACTGCTTTGGTCCTAAACTACCTTGTCTAACACACTGCATATGGTAGCCGCAGAATTCGTTTACGCATGCTTTGTTACAAGGAGAAGTATATCCGATCATAAGCCAATGGCATTGATTATTTGTTTGAATCATATACAAGAGATTAAAATTCAATTTAAATACATATTTGTCTTAATTATAATAATGCAGGAATTATCCGCAATTGAACATTCTGGGGCCAGATTTGATCTTGACAGACTGCCTAAATATAAATTTAGTTTTTCGATGCAAGATCTAGCTTTAACGAATAAAGATATAACAAAACGTATACGTGAAGCCAAAAAGGAATTTCGCGACGATGGTGCGGCTCATGTGTGGTCGACATTCAAAATTGAAAATACTGTTAATGTGATGAATGACAAACGAGGAAGAGAGATTATTGACTACCTTGTTCAGAGATATTTTATTTTAATAAAATTTGTTGTAAAGACAGACGATGACACTTGGATTATTCTTGACAAACGTGATTCTGTCCACATGCAGTCAGGAAATAATATTGTTCTTAGTAAAAAATTCCAGACCAGGAATACTTACTGGTATTGACAAACCATATTACGAACGAGAATATCCTGTGACTGCGGTTGTGTAAGCAATATATCCGTTAAATAATAAACGTAACGTTAGGGATCTCAAACCTATGAAATTATCAAGGATAAATTGTGTAGCTGAACGGGTTACAGAACACTTCACAAACGCGATACGCGGAAACGGTTTAATGGATTTACGACGTAAAAAAATAAATACGTGGGCAGAAACAGTTAAAGATACCGGAGCGTCTATCAGCGACGTTGCTGAGCTGGGAAAGAAATTAAAATTCCCAATAACAGTGAAGACGTTAACAGAAGAGATTTTGTACAAACCAAAATATAAATCAAGAGGAGCTTCGATAAATATTATTGATCATAACGCACATGCATGGACTGTGGCGGTAACAATATTTCCACGAGACAGAACGGTTAAATTTTATAATGGTCATGTATTCGATGCCATCAGAAATATCAGTAAAATTGACCCTGTATCTGTTTGGCTGTTTCAGAGTTCGGAATATGATTTTCATGATCAGTTTGTACGGTCTAATGGTGATATTTATCGTACAGAATTTCTCCACGAAGAAATGAAAAATCTTGCATTAAAATATACCTCTGATGATATTAAGGTTGGACAATTACTGAATAACTCTTTTACCGTTCCATCAATTGCTGCTCACGCTGCTCAGGAGAAAAATTCATGGAAACCGACACGATTGGAATTTCTTGAAGATGTCCAACGTAGTTGCATCGAATACGGACACGGTGGATTGTGGAATACTAAATACGATTATAATGACGTTATCTCAGTTGATATGGTAGCATGTTATCCTGGAAGTTTTCTTGGATACGGAGAACGTTCTGAATACTTTAAGAGATTTGGTCATCCGACACACGAGATGACCAGAGTTGCGATAAACGGACCCTTACCAGATTTTGACTTAACCGGATTCGCCTGTATAGAGTCGGTCGAGTCTTACAGGGATCTCCATCCGATTGTTTATGCGTGGTTTGGAAGACATTTTTCAGAGCGACGTTGGGTTCCAATAGTACTAATACAGTACATGCTTGATGCTGGAATTTTAATGTCGTTGAGCGTGAGTGAAGCAATTATATCATACCGCGTGCAGAAACAAGTCTGGTTGCCAGAACCGGATGTATTTAATATTAATGATGCTAGAAGAGATTTTCCTAATCTTAACGAAGATGATATTGTTAAAATTACTAATAATATACGTGAATGCATGAGAGAAAGTGATGAGAAATTTGCAAAAGATCTCGGCAGAAAAATAATCGGTACATTTACGCAAGGAGGATCATATGATCATAAACGAGCGTGTACAAGATTAATCATGGACGATGCTGAACTCGATTTTATAATTGCTGATACAACGGAGAAAAACATATTCATAAGTCGAAGTAATGCTTATTTATCAGACGGAACTAAATTAGGTACAATTGTGAGTTGTACTGATGGCGAGTCACCGCAGTTTACTCATTTAAGATCTTCGATGCTAACGTATGTTTCGATAAATCTATTATCGATGATAAACAGATTTCCTCGTTATGCAGTCAGAGTCGCGACAGATTCATTTTATATAAATAAAAAATATGCGGATTCGTTAAAACAATTGCATATTAACAATCATGCATCATGGGGAGAACGGAGAATAAAACATGAAGATATAATTAGTTATTCTGAATCTGCCGACGTTGAAATTGCGGAGACATATTACAAGAATAATCAAATACCAGGATTGTCATCGGCACCATTTGTATATGATCCTGTGGCTAGACATAAAACCGTTTATCTTAATGGGTGTGGTGGTTCAGGTAAAACAACACGCACGATTGAATTATTTAATAATTGTTCTGATATGATTGTTTTGACACCGACACATAAGCTCGCCAGGGAAATAAAAGAACGAGGAGTAAAATCATGTACATATCATAGTTTCTTTAGATGGTGCGGAGACGCATGGACTCCATCGCGGATGGGTGAGAAATACATTCCTAAAATTATTATCTGGGACTAGATATGCACGGCATCCCTAGAGGTATTAAAAATATTTCTTGATTGGCTGTTATTGAAGAATACTGCTGTGATAAAGTGTGGCGATCATGGTCAACCATCACCTTTCATTGGATCGTCTCCACATGTGTGGCTGAAAACATTTGTAGATTATTACGAAGAAATAACTGATGACCATAGAGCTATTGATAAATCACTAAAAGAGTTTAAAAAGTTAATAAGACTACAGCTAGATAAAATACAATGTGAGATAATGCGTAAAGTAATTCCAGAAACTTCTATGAATGATTTTTGGACTTTATGGAGACCTGCTGATTTGATAGTTGCAAGTAGAAAAATAGTTCGCGATACACTTCAACAACAATTATTTACGTTACATAAAGAAAAATTTTCAAATCTACCTGTACCTTTGTTTTATCGCCCAGCAGATACTCGACGACAGAATGTTGATGTTGAGATTCCTGGTGGTGGAATACAAAATCTTGTGTTAAATGATATTGTTTTAGTTGTTGTTGATGTAGTTGAGAGCGCGTTAAGCATGGACAAATCGCCGTGGACGTTAGGATACGCTATAACGATTCACTCGTCACAGGGATTAACTATTACCGATACAAGTATTTGGATTGTCAATGATCGTATTGAGTGGTCAAATTTAGTTTATCTAGCAGTGTCTCGAGTCAGAAGAATATCTCAACTGGGCCGGGTTATCATGGATTGCGTAATAACCGAAGAAATCACTAACAACTTTGTTCATATCAATAAAAAATTAGCGAGTTATAAACAATGTGACAAAAAAAAATAATCACGATTTTAGTATTGATGCTGAATTTATTATAACACTAAAACAACAACAGAATAATCATTGTTCAAGTTGTAACTGTAATATGCTGTGGCAGTACTCGAGTAATAATCCAAGACAATTTACCGTTGATAGAATTAATAGTAGTCTTGGTCACACACGCGAAAATGTGATGCTGACCTGTCTTGAATGTAATCGACGTAGAGGTGCAAGTATACAAAAGTGAACGCGGTGGTAATTGTGTATCCGTAGGAATTATTTGTAATTGTTCGCGTACAAATCCACGCTGAGGAGCAGTTGAATCTAATCCGTAGATTGCTGGTCTACCTGTGGACTTCAGTTGCTGTTTTAGTTGATAGTGGTTCTTCTTCTTTATATCTACTCGCAACGTCAACGACGGTTAACGCGTATCTGTATATGTATTGACGTCTGCCAGTTTTAATGGTATCGTGTGGTAAAAACAAAATATCTGCTTGATGAACTTCATTAGGAGTACTGACATCAAAATGTGCATACTTAATTTTTTAGGTGGACTTAGATAAATTTGCCATATTGCCTGTCGTGCTAACCACTCTGCAGCGACATCACGTGAGACTTTTGCTGCTTCAGCAAGTTTACTAATCGCTGTTTTACCTCTCCAATATCCTCTTGGGCTATAATAAACAGATTCCATTATTATGATAATAATCAGTTGATTAATTACCGGCCCCTAACATTATTTTACCTTTCATACCAGCTTTTATCAGAAAAGCAGCTAATCTTTCTCGAAGTGATTTATCTTTTACATTATTTATGGCATGAATTAATTTTATATCGGCGAGATGTCGTTGTTGTAAATCTTTACTTTTATACGCGACATCATGAATGTGACACGCTTGATCAATTGCGTCTATTGGATATTCTCCAGATTTTGGTTAGTCTTGGTTATCGAGTCGGATATCGAGACGAGTTCCAGGACCACAATAATTATATCCATGTAAATGTTTCTCACCAGGATACTTTGCCCATGGAGCTCCTGGTAATTTACCTAACGAAGCAGCGATATCTCCACCTGTCTTTAATGAAATAAATTTGTATTTTTTTGTACCACATTTCACACACCTGCCTGTAAGTGCGCGGCTGTTATTTTTTGTTATTATTGTCGTTAATCCACTGGTATGAGTGGGTGCTCTACATCGAACACAATATAAATCCATATTATTATTATATGGATATAATTGACTTCTCAGCGACACGAAAACAAGAGCCAGTCAAGCATCATCCAGCGCTACCAAATTCTATCAGAGCAATTATATTTGGCCCATCTGGGTCTGGTAAAACGCAATTATTACTTAATCTGATAATGCGATGGCTCAAGTGGGATAAATTATATTTAGTAGCACCATCTGTAGATGATCAACGATGTTACGAAGTACTTAAAGATTTTAATGAAAATGCAAAGTCGCTGAAGTGTCCTGATAATGATGCTGTTGATTTTATTACCGATATCGATGAAGCTCCATCCATAGACGATCTTGATGGATGTATCAATAATCTCGTAGTGTACGATGATGTAATGCTGGACAAACAATCCAATCCAGCTCGGATATTTTCGCGAGGCCGTCACAAAAATACAGACGTAATTTATTTAACTCAGAAATATACGCAAATTCCAAAAGTGATCAGAGATAATTGCAATATCTTAATTGTGTTTAATGGAGTAGATAATTATACTTTACAAAATATTTATTATACTTGGTGTTCAGGGGGCATGGACATGATTAAGTTTAGAAACTTCTTTTCAAAAGCACAAGCTATTCCGTTCGGATTTATAACGATAAATTTACATGACCCAAGATCTAGATATCGTATAGGTCTGGATAAAATCTTTGGTTAATTACAGCAGCAGAGAGGGTGAACGACCAACGTTGGGTGACCAGCGCGTAAACGAAACACACCATAAAAAAACCCAAAGAGTCAGAGATAAAGTAACGAGATAAGCTAACCCTAGAGAAATCTCATGGTCCGTTAGAGGTTGTGGTTTAACGTTGTTGACTTTAAGATTTTCTTTTCGTAGGAAGGCTTATTTTTCATAAATAATGTCTCGAACAAAAATGGTCTGTTCACCCTCTCTGCTGCTGAGGGCCTTTAATTTTAGTATTGAGGGAACCTTCATCGTCCTTAACATCAAGTGAACCGTTATGTCACAGTGAGCTTTGTGGTAACCTGTGACAACATGTTTTCTGATCTAGATCTAGCTTGTTGTAAATGCGATACAGCATTTGATGGAAAACCCATTTCAAGTTAATGATATGATAGTTGTCAGTAAAGGACGTTCATGAATGACATTATAATTCCTATTCCGCTATTCGGAAAACAGGTGTGGTGATTCGAAATAGTCGCAAAACAGGTGTGGTGAATCGAGCAAGCATACAACGTGTGTGGCGATTCGAGATAGCGAACAACACGTGTTGTTATTGGAAATAGCGCTAAACATATGTGGTGATTCGAGATAGCGCAAAAGAGGTGTGGTGATTAGACATAGTGCAGAACAGGAGTGGTGATTCGAGATAGCGTAAAACAGTAGTAGTGATTCGAGATAGCGTAAAACAGTAGTAGTGATTCGATATAGCGTAAAACAGTAGTAGTGATTCGAGATAGCGTAAAACAGTAGTAGTGATTCGAGATCGAGAGCTATTTAAGTCGCTTACATGGCTCCATTCTTCTGTAGATTAGTTCAAAATTGAAATTGCTTTAAACAGAATAATATTGCTAAAAAGCAATATTAATTTGCAAACCGTCAGAGACGACAAGATTAAAGCATACATTTGATCTTGACCGTAATTAGACGTTGCCTCAGAGCCAAGATTTTAAACAAATGCACATGTTCACTTTTGCAAGGTGTATCAGTACGTGCATATTATTTAGTGCTCTAATTAACAAATCATAATTATAACAATCAGTAACGTTTTTTATGCTAAAGTTTATAATTGACGAACTGGCAAAAAGACAAGCAGACACTATTAATCATCAACCTCCTTCTAGTCGATATCACTCCTTTCTATGTTACTAGGCCAGATTCTAGATAAGTAAACTATTACACCAATTAAAAACAGTTTCACTTTAATTGCGAATAATCGTTACAATTGTTGAGAGAGTTTACTAATGAACAAGATAGTTATGATAAACGGGCTTTCACAGCAACAACCTTTTAGTGCCCCCTTCCTCCCTCCCTCTCTCTCTCTCAAATGTGTTCAAGGTTTCCTTAGTTCTCTAAATATTAATATTTGTGGTAACCATGATGTGTTTTTGAATTTATTTTTGTAAGTGTTGCATTTAAAATTCACCTATAGTAACACTCAATACTAATTTTTCCCCGAAACATGTATGTACCCGACTTTGGATGCTACTGCATGTGTTGCAAACAATCCATCAAATGTTCTACTTCTCTTGCAACTTGCAACACTTCTTTTGTAACTTTCAATAATTCTCCTGTAACTTGCAACGCTTCTCTCACAACTTTCAATACTTCTCCTGTAACTTGCAACACTTCTCTCACAACTTTCAATACTTCTTCTGTAACTTGTAACACTTCTCTTACAACTTTCAATACTTCTTCTGTAACTTGTAGCACTTCTCACAACTTTCATTACTTCTTCTGTAACTTGTAACACTTCTCTTACAACTTTCAATACTTCTCCTGTAACATGCAACACTTCTCTCACAACTTTCAACACTTCTCTTGTAACTTGCGATTCTTCTCTTGTAAGTGACATCATCTCTCTTGTAACTTGCAATACTTCTCTTGTAACTTGCAATACTTCTATTGTAACTTGCAATACGTTTTCTGTAATACATTGCTAATCTTAGTTATATACCACAATTGAAACAAACGTCTGAGTGTCATTTTATTGACTTCCAATTACAATTATAGCATTGGTGGGTAATAAAGTTGAATTTTTCCAAAGACATTACTTAAGAGGTAGTTCCTTTTTCAAGCAAAATATGCAGCATAAACTAACATATAGAAACTTATCCCACTTTTCGAAATTCCCAAGGTTTTCTGACATTAATGATATTTTTAACATGCTCATCATTAAATAAGCTGAAGTGAAAATCGAATACATTTATTCTTAGTTTATAGAAAGCATTTTTTATTTAAAAACTATTTTTAAAAAAAATAATTAACAAGTTGGTTAAAGCGGTACTATCAGCAATGAACTATCACTTATTGACTAATGAAGCCCCCATTTAGGGTTATACATTAAAAAAAGATATGCCATGGGTTATTGATTAGTATTCACACACGTCTATCTCTTATTGATCTTTTCATTTAAAAAAAAAAAAAAAAAAACCCAATGAAAAGATGAATTACAGTTTATGTTTACCTTTGAAGCTTATATACAACATTTTCACAGCTTATGCGGCATTTCAAAAGGTGTCAATTATCAGTGTAAGTTTACAAGAATGTTAGAAATGAACAATCATTCGTGACTGCGTATTTTAGATTTAATGGTCGGTAAAAAAAACCCTGCTGTTCATAAATTTACGTTCCTTTGATGTGCTGAAAATTGCTAAGGTCAGCGACCATTCACAAGTTTTAGCTCTCAATTCCACATCTTCTTATTCATCTTCGTCCTGATTTATGTTTCAGTCTTGTTCAATCGATCGATCGATCGATCGATCTCGAGATATATATAGAGAGACACAGAGACAGACAGACAGACAAACAGACCCTTCAAAGCTCACGTGCGTGGATTTTAATTTGAACGTGTTGGACAGTAATGGAGAGTAACTGCTCTAAATTATTTCTAGATGTTTTACATGCAGATCCTGGCGTGTAACCAACAGGGTAGCTCAGATCTTTTACTTGCAGATCCTGGGGAGTCATTCGGATGTTCTTCTTCTTTTTCAGTACTCTCTCTTTAAAGAAGCAAAATTCTTCTGACTTTTATAGGACCAGTTTCCAGTTTTTACTCCACATATAAAACATTTATGACCGCTGAGACTTCAAATCGTCAGATAGTGCTCTTACTGGAAAATATGGTCTACGGTCTACACATATCCGTTAAGTAAGTTTACGCTACTAAATATATATTTCTTGACAGTACCTCTCAAACACTAGAAATAGCAAGTTATTTTTGTAAGACAACTTACTTAGACTTAAAAAAAAAATAATAAATAGAAACGTGAAATCAATACTAGACATATTTTAAAATTATTTTAGACATTGTTGCACTGACGGGATCAAATAAACCAACAGTAAACGATATAGTTGCATGGGTTATAATATTTTTGACTTATGCTATTATTTGTCCGCAGCAAATGAATCAACTTGTGTGAATACAATTTCTTGTAAATGCCTATATGTTGCTATTATCCAAGATTTTAGTTTTCACTTCTGATGCCAAGCAACATGGATAATTAGCCCGAAATCTTTTGGTTTGCTCCTTTACGTGTTCTGCATGCCGCGACAACTATCCACGTGTCGACATCCTTGCGTCAGTAGCCCAAGTAATATACAACTGACCTTTTTAAGGTCATTGGTAGAGATCAGGGGTCAGCACCTATTTTGCATAACCTGCAACACAAAATCTTGACGTGCCACCTTGTGGCGCGCGTGCCGTAGGTTGCCGACCCATGGTATAGAGTGAGACGTTAACTTTATATTACTGACTGATTCCTCAGCGTCGTTCTGTGTGGTTATTACACCTTTATATGATATGCATTCTCTCCTCAGTGTAATCGAAACAGCACGCCCCCGCCCATCCGGCCCCTTTTTCACTATTTTGCCCTCTCCATGTCCGGCTTAGATTAAAAGAGGTATTATGTTTCATAACTTATTTTTTAAAATACAGGACATGTGCGCTGAATGGATGATGGAAAGAATATTGCAATTTCATTGCATTTGTTTTGCATGTGGTAGGCATATTCGACGTTTGGAAAATAAGTAGCTGCCTGGACATGAGGATAGGAAAGGTGGGCGTTATCTGAGGCTGGATTGTGTATTTAAATGTTCGACCGGACGCATGCAAAAGGTGGGCGTTATCCGAGGCTGGACTGTGTATTTGAATATTCAACCTGATGCATACCATTTTAGAGACTCAACTCAGCTGATTCCAGTACAAGGTTACTAATATGAGCTGCTTACATATATTAGGTAGCAATGTGTGTAACGAGTAGCTATTAAATGTTTTAGTATACAAACCAATATAAAACACAAAAAAGAGAGTTCATGGTGTATCGTATGATGTAAAACATATAAACAGTATATAGTGAAGAAGAATATTTGTAACGTATTACACTCACAGATACATGTACGTTTACCTACAGCCATATGTGTAGGTATACCTACAGCAGTATATGCACGTATACCTACAGCCGTATGTGTACGTACGCCTCCAGCCGTATGTGTACGTACACCTACAGCCATACGTGCGCCTCCAGCCGTATGTGTACGTACATCTACAGCCGTATATGTACGTGCGCCTCTAGCCGAACGTGTACGTACACATACAGCCATATGTGTACGTGCGTCTCCTGCCGTATGTGTACGTGCGTCTCCAGCAGTACTTGTACGTACGCCTAAAGCCGTACGTGCGTCAACAGCCGTATATCTGAGTGAAAGGT
This sequence comes from Megalonaias nervosa, assembly GCA_016617855.1. Classification (NCBI taxonomy): domain Eukaryota; kingdom Metazoa; phylum Mollusca; class Bivalvia; order Unionida; family Unionidae; genus Megalonaias; species Megalonaias nervosa. The sequence continues at coordinate 19,288 of JAECUM010017526.1, read as the reverse complement.
ATTTGTGCAAACACGGACCGGCGCTGGAAGATTGATTATCAGTCCATTCAAGTTGTGTGCTTTTCTTGTCTCGACCATTTAGAAACATTGTTCAAATCAGAACAACTTACTTTTGACTGGATGCGGTGGCAATGAAATTCACAGACCCGAAGCACAGAAATATCTGCTCGATACGCCAAGGTGTAGATAGGGTTATGACATCGGGACCTTCTCTAGCGAAGATGCATACTCAAGGACATACCACGTTATAAAACTCCGATACGACAGTAGGATTCAAAACCGTACCCTTTCTGTAGCTAGTTGGGCCCGCTCGCCACCGATCCACTGCGGCTCCAGGGTCCATTAATCGCTTCTTAGAACATATAGTACAACGCTTCGCGCGTATTCTAAATCACAGAGTAGGCAGAGGTTCGATTCTAAGGAGAAAAAACAAGACAACCTGATTAACAACCCATAAATTTTACCAACTGAATATCCAAGTACAATACCATTTCCAACTTAGATCAGTTATTGAAAATAGCATTTCTTCCTGCTTTGGAATGTTAGGTCCAACATCACGGTTGTAATTTCACCACAATGCCCTGTGCAAACCTTCAAGAGATAGGCTATGTCTGAAATACTAAACAAGATCAAAAGTAGCTACTTTGTTCATTCGGTCAAATATTATCAAAATATAAAATGAGAAGTATTCTCGACTTCTTGGCTCGATTTCATTTTCATTCTGCGTTTGTATTAGCCGCGTCTAAAACCCACGTAAATCCCAAAGGGACTCTGAACAGGAAGGAACAGAACTTCGATTAAATAAAATCGTTTCAGGCCAGAAGCAGTTAGAACACGGAAGAAAGAATTAACAATAATGCATGTGGATACTAGAGTAATGCATAGCAAACACATACTGAAATTCACGACTTATATTTGTATCCAATACAAAAGGCATGTTAATGGTGTCATAGATAATAACAGATTTTGATACACAGTCATCGTGTAAACAATAAGTATGAAAAGTACCAGTCTGAATAAAATTGGCGTAATCTTGCAGACAGGAAGGGGCATGTCCAGTTACAATCAATTGGAGAAAATTTGGATTTTTCTGTCAAGCCAGAAATAAACATCGGCTGTGTATATCAGATCGATTTCCCCATTTTGGGTAAAGCAAGCAAAACAAAAAAAAAAAGCAAACAGCATAACATTCTTGCTCAACAAAGTAGTACGGAGCCTACGATCTGTTTCCTAAACATACATGGACTAAATAACAAAACGTGCCAAAAGTTGTGCGAAAGAGGAAAGACACCAGTTTAATATTGGTCTGAAATTTACTGTTTAGATGGAATTGGCAAGAAATTGCCCGTATGTACTAAATACGTGGTCGCATAAATTGGCGGGAAACTACCCATCAATACTAAATATAGAAGCATTATTGTCGGCCAATTGCCTGCATTCTCGGTGGATACGAGGTTTTACAGTACAATGAAACAAAAAAAGAAACTTGTCCTAGTCTGACTCAGCAAAATTTGTTCAAGAATTTAATGCCGGAAATATAAATATTTATTGCATAAATGAAGAAGTTCACGACCATTGCACCTGCGTAATAACAGGTAATTTAAAGACATTAAAGGTACAAAAAATATATATTCTTGGCTGAAAGTATCTTACCTGAATTATTTTGTTTCAATGAATCAATATTTTATCTGAATTATTTTGTTTCAATGAATCAATATTTGTATTTTAATATAAACAGTGTCTTACTATTTTGCGATCTCGTCACTTTATAGGGTCGTTCTCGTGACTGAAATTCAAAATGGCTGCCTCTGCGACACATCAGAAGTATTTTCATGAAAAAGTAATTATACTATTATTGCAGTTACGATCTCACCGTTCTGTGTCACAAGCGTGTATCATTTCGGATTTTTCTGCGTCGAAATGTGTGAAAAATACAAAAGTACTGTTTCATGGAAATGATGTAGCGCACCAAATACACTTAGGCAGTAGTTATTACTTCGGCTGTTTTTGTTGCTGTTGTTTTGTTTTTGCCTGAGTCGCCATATTGTCTTCAAATACTTAGACAAATTTTGCTGACTGACTGACACAAAAAGCCAATAACAAAACGTCTGAAGTATTTCATATGTTCGTGTTGTAGTATGGTGAGACCGAATTAGTGGGAAAGAAAGCTGGACAAATTGATGGGTAATTAACGGTTTGCATGGGCAACAGTAAAGACAATAATTATCTATCATGAAACTACAAAATCTAGCATGAACTTTGGCCATTATTATTTAATGTGAACCATCGACACCTATTTATTTATACATTTCCTGTGAACCAATGCTAAGAGTCGATTCCATGTTTTTTTCGTGAAATATTGCCACGAGTCTTCTCCATAGTTTTTTCTGTAAACCATTGACACGAGTCTATTCCATGTTTTTTTTTTTTAACAATTGCCATGGGTCTATTCCATTGATTTTATGTGAACCATGATCAAAGTATATTCCATAGAGTTTCTGTGAGCTGTTGTCACCAGTTTATTTCATAGATTTTCTGTGAACCATTGCCACGAGTCTATTCTATAGATTTTTGTGTAGCCATGGCCACGAATCTAATTCATAGATTGTATGTGAACCATGGTCACTAGTATATTCCACAGATTTCTTGCAGTGTGATTTTTTTTCTCTGTATATATACTGATGATGAGTAAGTGTGATGTTTACGTACAGTGAAATACATACTAGTTAAACACAACATTCCAGTTGTTAACAAATCTTAATTCATTATATATACTGTCACGAGTCGTTCATATGAAATAATTTAATGCATTACGAAGTTGAGTTTTGTGCACAGCATTTTTTTTATATATCCACCGTTGGGACTATTTGTGCATTCTTCAGACTCAATCATTATTCATATGCATTAAAAGTATAAATCTAATTTACGTAATTGTGTTAAGTGTACTACTGCTTCTACTACTTCTCCTATCCTGGGGTGTAAACGGGTGCTGGTTCAAATCCAGCCATGGGATTAGCCCAGGTCGATTACCGTAGGGTGTCTTTGAGCAAGGTACTTTACACCTATTTCTGGGCAGTAAATAATCTATTTGTCTTGCTGTGCTGGAAAGTACAAAACCAAGATGGTTGCTTTCGACCGCTTGGGATTTCTTCTCCAGACATCCTTTCAACACAGTATATATCCACCGGACGCAGACTGTAAACTTTTCGAGAAGATGAGACAATTGTGTTAACTATTATATCATGAGGCGCCGTAGCGGATAAAACGTTGCCTTTGAAATTTTAATGTCACATGTCCAGAATTCCAATTTCACGTGTTGTATCAAATATGCTTGTCCTTAAAGTTCCATTTTTTAAGTCGAGATTTAGATTGTATCTGTTGAATTAAACAGTAATGGTTGAAAGTTATATTTTCTATGTCGAGGTTTTAGATTGTGTCGTTTGAATTATACGGGGGTGGTTGCAATTTTCAATGTCATACGTCGGTAATTCCTAATTTACGCATTGGTTCAAAGAGTTTATGTTGAAAGTTCCATTTCGTATGTTGAATATTTAGATTTCATCTGTTGAATTACACAACGCTGGTTGAAAATTCGATGTCCAATGTCGAGATTGTAAATTGTATCTTCTGAATTACACGGCGATTGTTGAAATTTTAATGTCATAAGTCGAAAGTTTCGGTTTAACATGTTGAATCACGTTGATTGTGCTGAAAGTTCCATTTCGTATGTTGAGTATATAGATTGTATCTGTTTGAATTACACAGCTGTGGTTGGACATTTTATTATGCTTGTTAGAATTGCTATTTTTATATGGTGAAATGATGCGTTGGTGTTAAAAGTAACATTACACAATGTCCACTTTAAGAATCAAAATAATATCGAGAATTAAGATACATCATTCGTGTATTCAGTTATGAGGCGCCATTACATTTCATGCATTTACAGTTTGAAAGTTACCGTTCACAGATAGATAATTACTATAAATTTCTTCGCTAGAGGTCGCTCTCGTGAACGGACTGCGTTATTTTTAAACAAGGATACTGCTTCTCGTTGCTGTGAAATTCAACAGATTAAATCTAAATACTCGCCAAACAAAATGGAACTTTCATCACAAACAGTTACATTCAACGTGTGAATTAGGGATTCTTGACATATGATATTGAAATTTCAATTACCGCTGTGTAATTCAAAATATACACTGTAAAACGTCGACATAGGAAATATAACTTTAAACCACCACTGTATAATTCAACATATAAAATCTAAAATCTCGATCTAGAAAATGGAACTTTAAGGACATGTAATTTGATCCAACACGTTGATTTTGTGTACATACGACAACGAAATTTCAACTGCAACTTTCTCTTTGGACCAGCGTTTGTCCGCTACGGCGCCTCATATTATATTACTAATACGCGGATTGGTGTGTTGAAACATTTACCAGAGCACGAGGAAAGAGTTAGTACCCGAGGATTACAATTTATTTTCAGAGTAAACCGGCAAATGTTTGAACACAAAAACTGTGTATTACCGTTATTCTTGCATGATCGATCATTAGGTACATAAGTTTTTTATCAAATAATGAAATTATAAAAACCAGGTATTCAATCAGCACATGAAAATCCGATTTTTATGCGTCGGCAGATCAAGGTCTATGCTATTTACAGTTAGACTTGACTTACACACGAGTATATTTGGTATTTCGTTTTTGACTGTACATAAACCTGTGTAGTGTGAATCGTGCAACCCTGCAATGCTAGATCTTCGATCTGATTGGAGAGCACTTGAACGGGCTCGCTGATTGGCTTGTTGATTGACATGTTAAGTTGGAATCGAAACGTTTCGTCGATAATTGCATTATCAAACATATGATATTCACTTACGTGGTTCTTATGCTTTGACGAGTTAAGTATTAAAACAAGTTTACGGTGTTAAAAGTGCCTATGTAAATTTCGTTTGAAGAGTATTGTTTCCTAAAAAAATCAAGTACTTTATATCAGTTTGTTTAAATTAGTGTACTTGAGATGAATTTAGCTGGGAAAGTTTACTTTGATGAATTAATCAGTAAATTTGGTTTTAAAATCTATTAATTTAATTTGGCAATTGAATTATATAAGATTCTCCAAGTGTGTATAGTCTCGCTGGCTGTTTCGGTCGTTGCTGTATTAAAGGTGGTGATCAACGTGTCCATGTCTGTATCGTCAGCGTCGAGGATGATGAGCGGTGCAGATTTCCCACCAAACGTTGCCCGGAAGGCTTCTGCTACTTCGGGATCCTTCAGTTTCTCGAGATCAAACATTATTCTTGTGTGACTCTCTTTTTTGACCTTCTTTAGATGTAGCCTGAAGGTCATCATCACCAGATCATGGTCACTTCCAATGTCCGCTCCGGGAAAGCTTCGAGTCTTGGCGATGTTTACACTTGACTGTACGCGCCTCTTTACCATGATGTAGTCGATCTGACTGTGATGGTCTCCGCTTGGACTGTGCCATGTCCATCTTCTGGATACTTTGTGTTGGCCGAAGGTGTTTGCCTGCATATGGTCGTTGTAACTAGCGAATTTTAGGAGCCTCCGGCCTCTCTCGTTGATCTGTGCATTGCAGCAGCGCCCACATGTTCCCTTCCAGTCCATACATGCGTCCTCGCCTATCTTGGCATTTTTCAATCGCTTTGCACAACCAGAATGTCTTTCTTCGGTGTTTTATCCACAACTTCTTGTAGCTGGTCATAGAAGTCTTCCACATCTGCGTCATCATAGTCTGATGTTGGGGCGTATGCCTGTATGATGGTGATGTTGAATGGGGTTGCCCTGAGGCGGATGGTGATGAGCTGGCTGGAGACTGGCCGACATCCCATGACAGTACTCACGCTGTCCTTGTGGACAAGGAGCCCAACTCCCTGCTCATGTTTGTCCTCTTTGCCAGTGAAGTACAGTTTGTGGCCTTCCAAAGTAGTTGTTTCTCCAGTTTTCTTCCATCGTATCTCACAGAGTCCTAGGATGTTCCAGCGGTATCTGTTCATTTCGTATGTAAGCTCCTCAAGCTTTCCTGCTGCTTTCAGTGTTCTCACATTCCAGGTGCCAATGGTGATGTTGTTCCTAACACGAATCTTGCTGCTCTGAGCACCAGTCGCATACTTGCCACCTCCGCCCTGGTGCAAGACGGAAGGCGCGGCCCTTGTTGACCCGGGCGACGACCGAGCCGGTATGGGATGAGTAATGGTTGTCATTTTTCATGTGGTGTGTCTAGGGCAACTGACGCCTGGCGGAGCCCAACCCTCTCCAGGCCTGACCAAAGCCGATTACCTCTAACTAAGTGGCTCGCCTTGATCACGAACACGTAGCCGTTGGGCTGTTTGGCAGCCTTTCCGCTTGGCCGTTGACTTCGTCTCGGAAGCTCTTCCGCCCAGTGATGCCGTGTTAACATCACGCTATTTATCCATAGCTGGAAGACTGGGGGGTGGGAGTGGGAGCGTCTACCTTCCCGTGCAAGTCTGGAGGACTTGCCCACTGCCCATGGTAGACATCGCCCAGTCAAGAAGCCCTGGGTCACAGCTGAGGTCCTGAACCTGTGTGACAAGAGGAGTGAACTGAAGAAGAAAAAGAACGATACAGAAGGGGCAGAGCAGTACAAGGCAGTCAACCGGGAAGTCAAGAAAAGCATGAAAATAGCAAAAGAGAACTGGATAGAAGAACAGTCCAAAGACATTGAGGGAAACTTGAAAAGGAACAACAGCAAGAAAGCGTACCAACCGGTCCAAGATCTAACAAGCACAAAACAACGGCGAGTTACCTCCTTAAAGGACAAAGCCGGAAACTGCCTCACAGAAGAACAAAACATTCTGAAAGATGGACAGAGTACTGCACAGAACTTTACAACCACCGAGCCACAATAGATCCAGAGGTACTGAACGTTCCTCAAGCAACTAACAACGACAACCACCCTATCCTACGTGAAGAAGTAGAAGCGGCAGTGAGATCGCTGAAAAAGAGGAAGTCACCAGGAGTGGACAACATCCCAGCAGAACTAGTCCAAGCAGGGAGAGAAGCAATAATTAGCTCCCTCACAAACATCTGCAACAAGATCTGGCAAACAGGAGTATGGCCATCGCCTTGGACCCAATCACTGATTATCACCCTCCCCAAGAAAGGTAACTTGCAACAGTGTCATAACCACCGTACAATCAGTCTTATAAGCCATCCAAGCAAAGTCATGTTGAGGATACTGCTGAGCAGACTAAAGCCATAGGCTGAAAAGATCATTGTCGAGGAGCAGGCAGGTTTCAGAGCAGAGCGCAGCACAAAAGAGCAGATCCTCAACCTTAGGATATTGTGTGAGAAGTACCTCCAACACCAGTAAGATATGTACCACGTCTTCGTGGATTTCAAGAAGGCATTTGACAGGGTATGGCATGCAGCCTTGTGGGCGATCATGAGACTGTACAACTTCAATGCCAACCTCATCACAGTAATAGAGCACCTCTATGACAAGGCCACCAGTGCAGTATACATGTACTTCAATGGCAGCATAGGGGACTGGTTCAGAACGACAGTCGGAGTCAGACAAGGCTGTCTGCTCTCTCGCACACTATTCAACATCTTTCTGGAGAAAATCATGGCTGACACGCTTGAAAAGCATGAAGGGACAGTCAGCATCGGAGGCAGAACAGTCACCAACTTACGTTTTGATGGACTAGCAGGAAATGAGCAAGAACTAGTTAGCTTAGCAGAGAGCCTCGACAAAACCTCTGCAGCCTACGGCATGGAAATCAGTGCAGAGAAGACCAAATTAATGACCAAAAACACCAAGGGCATCAGCACTGACATCAGGGTCCAAGGTACGAAGCTAGAAACAGTACACAGATTTAAGTATTTGGGGGCAATTGTAACAGATGAACGATCGAAGCCTGAAGTACTCTCCAGGATTGCACAGGCATCAGCAGCGCTGAAAAAACTGGAACGACAAGAACATCGCACTCAGTTCAAAGGTCAGACTGATGTACTCATATTTCTCTACGCCTGTGAAACATGGACCATAACAGCTGACTTAGAGAAAAGGATACAGGCTACAGAGATGATATGCTTCCGAAAGATCCTCGGCGTCTCATACAAAGACCGTATCACCAATGAAGAAACACGGCAAAGGATCAGACAAGCCATTGGGCCTCAGGAAGACCTCCTGACCACAGTGAAGAAACGTAAACTGCAGTGGCATGGGCACGTCTTACGATCGTCAGGATTTGCCAAGACAATCCTGCAAGGCACTGTACAAGGAAGAAGAAAGAGAGGCAGACAGAGAAAGAGGTGGGAAGACAACGTTCGAGAGTGGACAGGCTTGACACTGGGCGACTCACTGAGAAAGACGGAAAATCGAGAGGAATGGAGGAAGCTGGTTGTTCGGTCTTGTGCGGTGCCCCAACGGTCTACCAGACTACGAGGCTGCTGATGATGATGACATATAGTCTCATCGTAGATTGACGACGTTAGGTATTACCCGTTAAGTGGAATCATTTTAAAATACTGCAATAAATATCAGTACAATACAAAACTTATGGAGTAATCATAACAATATTGTTAACAACCTTCTTATAATTCTATTCCCTCTTTCTCTGGTTGTAACGAACTCCGTATCAAACCATTCGAATTCACGAGACCTCGCTATGTATGGATTTCGGCCCGTGAGTAGTAAAGGACGATGATGATCCTATATCAAAATAGGATCCTATATCAGAAACCCCACCCCCCTCCCAAATTTGGAGAGGTGGAAAGAGGTTCCAGAACCTTAGATTTATTTCTATTTAAACAATAAAATATTATAGAAAATGTCCTATTACAAAGAGCCAACAGGCTGAATTTGATTAGACGAATAGTTTATTATTTTATATTTTTTTGTTTATATATTTTTTATTGCGTCACTTGGTGGAAGTCCAAATGATTCAAAATAATTGTTATTACAAACAGCTACCCAATGTGTGCCAGATTCGTCATTGAAATCTTGTATATTTATCACACACGAGCCACCAGTAATTGCATCGTTAAGTTCATCTTTAGAATAAACTCCACGGAAATATTTTTACTTTTTTTTAGCTATCAAGTATATCAAAGTTACTTTACGCGGTCGAGTTCCTGGTAATGTTAGTCCTCGGCCTATTCCCAACAGATTTGGCAATAGACTTCCCTCTACTCCCGCCAGCAGCGGTCCTATAAATCCACCTTTGTTTGTTTTTCGCCTCGGTCGTGTCTTTCTTTCGTTGTTGTCTTTCTATTTGCCGTTTTTCGTCGTGGCATTATATGTATCTTTAGACAAAAAATTTCTTTATTCCATCGCCTGAGACAGCCTTTTTCGTTGCACCAGATACTGCGCCAGACGCTGCTGCTAATCGTAATGTACCAAGTACTTGCAAAATTTTAGGTATTAACGTTCTGGCCATTACAGATAGTGCCGGACCAAAGAAACCACCTTGTTTTGACATTGCTGTTATTTGTGTAGCACTTAAATTTAAAACAAAAGTTGTTTTTTTGCGATCGTATTTATTTACTTGTTTTTTGGTTAACATTAATTTTGTTAAAGTACCTTTGGACATGATAGGTTTTATTTTTAATGATACCTGCCTCTGCTTAGCAACAGCAGCTGCTAATCTTTTAACTTGACTATCAGTCAAATATATTTCTTTTACAATATATTTTGTCATTATATACAGATTAAACTTGTACTGACATTTTACCTCCGAAAGAGTCAATTGTTATAAATCCATCGCTTATTACTAGAGCATATACATACAACTGCGCTGCTGGTACTCCGAGTGTCCAAGTAATTTCAATAGCAGCTGTTGAGTCGACAGCTCTTTCGCTATGCTTACTAATATCAAAATAGAATATTGGGTAAAGTGTACGAAATTCCTCTACTGATATCTGAGGTCCGTCTCTAACATCTTGATATTTTTGCACTGCGTCGAGTAAATACATATATGGGCAAGTTATATTTTTATTAGCGTCATCCGCGAAATTACATTCTATCGCTGGTTCTGGATATTGTTTTCAATTTATTCTAGCGTATATTCGTCTAACATCGGCATTATCAAATATTGCATTATTTTGTTGCTGGTTACCACGTCGCTCTTGCTGCTGAAATACAACAAATAATTGCCGAGGTAGTTGTTCATTTGATGTTGTTGTCACTCGCCATGTGTAGTCGGTAGTATTTGGAACTGCTGTTTGATATATTTTATATTGCTGAAAATAAATTCTGTTTCTGTGTTTATCGAGTATACTGTTTAATTCTGATGCTTTTGTGATTGACGGAGTTATTCGTGGCATCCACAGTGCAAGTTTGTTTATGATAAATTGTACATTAGCTCCACCAGTTCGAAATAAACAATCATTTTGTTCTGCCCGATCTAAAATAAGTGTATGTTTAACTCCACGAAATACTTTATTGCAATCGCGACAAAATCCAAATATTGTACTTAATTTCAGCATCATTGTAATTTGATGTGATCCTGCTGCAAGTGCCTTTCTCTTAGCATAACCATCATTATAACGTATATTTCTTCTGTTGTGAGGAACTATGCTATTAACATGATCTAACATTACGATACCGTCCGCAGCTGCATCTACTTGAACTGCATCAAGATTAATACAAGCACCATTAAGTGAAACTCTTGTAGCGTCTGCATTAGCGTCTGCAACTGGTGCGGCTATACCTAATACTGAAGCATTAGCAATAAGAAAACCTCTTACAATTACAACATCTGCAGCTGCATCAGCACCATGAACTAAGTAAGGTGTTACTCCTGATAAAAATTCAGTTGATGCAATAACACCTGCTGCACCAGCTCCAGTATCTTTAAACCACATCATATTAGTTGCAGTTAATCTGGAGTAATCATCAGAAAACGAAATAGTATTTAAGATTGTGCTCGCAGCTTGTAGATGACTCGAAATATCCTCGACAGTTTGATTAGCTAGCTGATATCTAGCACTTTTAAATAAACACCAGCCATTATTTATAAGAGCTACTTCTGCGTTAGCTGCAATTGCGACAGGTGGATTAGCTACTGTCATAATCTGGCCACGATCTTCCAATATTGCTTGGTGAGGTAAACGAAATACATCTTCATCTCAAGTATTAAATGTTCTAACACCAGCCTTATTTGGTTCATTAGGATTTTCGTCGAGATACTCAACATACTCAAATTCTGTTACTGCGTCGTCGGTGTCATAAGTTTCTGCTAAATCGAGATAATGTTTAGCAGACATTTTCTTATTTATTAGGTTATATAAAATTTTATTATTTCTGTGCTGTTGCCTTAGATATTAATTTTTGTATAATTTGTTCCCCTTTTGGTGATTAAAGTTTTTTTGTTGTTGTTATCATTGCACGTTGAGTTTCTTTTGTTGGAGCTATTTCTGATATAATTTGTTTTATCTCAGATGTAGACGGTGTACCTTTTATTTTATCAGATATTTTTTGTCCAACCGCAGTTCTAGCAGCAGATGCAGCTCCAGTTGCAAAAGCTTTTGACGCGTCAAGTGCAACTGGCGCAGCATTATGAGCTATTCCTGGGACATTTTCAATAATTTTAGTAAATATATTTCCAAAAAATCCTCCAACTATTTTTCTTCTGTAAACTTTTTTTCTCTGTTTCATTATATCTGAGGTTGTACAATTTTATTGCGCTCGTAGGTGCAGGTAATATGTAACAACCTCGTTATTCAAATCCAGTCGTCGTCCAGATTGATCTGTCAATTGCATACTTATTTCTGTTATTTGATTTTCAACGTTTAGCGGATAATAAATAACTTGACGTGGACTAATTTGCATTAGAGATCCTGGTGGAACGTCTGGTGAAAAACCATATATTGTTTGCCCTTTACTACCCTGGGCTGAGTAAGATCAAGTTAAATAGAGCAATTTATTAATATTGTGTTTACGTCAGTTATATTTACTGGCAGATCACCGTCAAATGTAATAGCTTGCTCAAAAGCAAACTTACATGTGAAAATCCTATCAGTGGTGCGATACTTGTTGGTGATATAAAACTAATTAACATATCTTTTAATGTTATTCTAGCTCTTAACGTGTTATAATTTGGTGTCAGCTCAAAATTATCAGCTACACCATTATTTTTTGTTATAAATTCTTTTATTGTTTTATTTCGATCAGTGATATTATAAGCTCCTTGTGGAATTTTAAATGTTTTCCATACAGCTGGAGGAGTTAAAGTTTTAAATCCAAATTCATCATTTACTCCAGTTTTTACGTTAGCCATAGAATGCAATGCTGTACAGGAAATTAGTCCTATCTCATACTGCTTTTCAGGATCTAGTTGTATTGGCGGAATATAATTTACTGAAAACTATGCGCTATCTTTAGCAGCTGTGCTTGAGTCTAGTAATAATGTTGTTGACATTGCTATTTATTATATTTTTTTAAAAATTAAGTCGTGGTGTAAAATTTCGTATTCGTCAGATGTTAATAAATTTTCCGATCTCAAATTATCAAGTATGTCAATAATGTCATTGTCAATTTCAACACCAACATTTTCAGCCTCTTTTGATGATATCAATAGCATTAATCTGCCTATCATTTTAGTAGCTGATGCAAATATTTTTACTCCTGTTCCTGTTTTTTCTTTTTCAGATGTCTTTAACTTTTTATCAAGTTCATCATAATTATCAATCAACCGACTTAATTCAGTTTGTCTTTCAATAGGATCTTTTATCTCCTCTGAGACAACTGTATCAGCCTTCATACGTATTTCATCTAGATTTTTTCCTCAGCACTCAAACCACTAGTAGGATAACCATAGTATCGGTTATTTTTTATATTACGAATAACTTTGATATAAAGATCGGCGATAATCCAACGTCTGTATTGAATAATACTTATATAGTAGTTTTTATTTTCCAGTTTTACATCGTCGAGATGTTTCTTACTTTCTTCTTTTATTTTTTCTAACTCACTAATATTTTCTTCGGAGTTGTAATCAGTTTTTTAAACATCTCGTACACTCACACCTTTAAAATTGTATTCTTTCTTAAACGAATCATACTCAAAATCTTTTATTTCGTTATTTATATCTTGTACAGCATCTTTGAATCTTTGCGCTTCGTAAACATCCAATCCATGCTCTTTTATAAATGCTTTTTTTCTAGCTTCTTCTTCTCTATCTTTACGCATCTCCTCCAACAATCTATCACCTTCACTTTTCGATTAAATTTTTTCTTCTATATCGCTCAATCTTCTTTCAATCACTTCAACTGATGTTTCTTCTGCTAATCGTCTCTCAAATTCGAGTGGATTATTTAACAACCGTTTTAGTTCAGCTTGTCTAGCAGCAGGATTAACAATATGTTTTACAAGGTCTCTAGCCAATCTTAATCTTTCTTCATCAATCTTCATCTGTCATAATCTTAATCTGTCTTCATCAGGTCTTCTAATAACTTTTTCAGCAGCTGCATCTTGCTGTTCCTTAACAATTCCAACCAAACCTTTTTCCTGTAGTTTTTTAAGTTCTTCTTTTGATAGTGGCTTAGTTTCAGGTTGTTTTCCAAGTAAAGCCTCAGTAACTGTAGCTGCTGTTTCTGCGGCAACTATCTGTCCACGTCGTGCTTGCTGTACTTTTTGCTTAAATTCTGCCTGAGATTGTGCAAGTTGTTTTCAAATCTTCTATATGTTTTCTGTACTTTGCTCGTTTATCCATAATTATATCAAAGATGTTTGATAAAACTTACTGCAAGTATCTGTCAATACAACAGCGAAACATCTTAGCCGGATCACGTGCGAGTTTATCAAATAAGAAAAAGTTATATTTATCTTTTGTTGCCTGATGATATAGTTCGATAAATGTATCCTTTGTCACGTCGCCACATTGTTTGTTTGCAATATTTCTAACGTCAACATTGTCCAGTCCGGGAAATAATATAAAACAACCAGTATTTCGTCTAATAAATCTGTCAACGTTATAAAAACCTTGGGCGAGATAAATAGAATTAAATTTCTTATTACGTGACAGTGAAAAATATGATCTTATTTTATTCATTTCTTCATTGTTTAGCGAAATATCATCGAAAACAACTATCTTATGTTCATCTGAATCAAGTTGATTAACTGGAACAAGTTCTTCTGGTTGTTTGATAATAACAAAATCTTCACCAGCCTCAAGATCATCTCGAAGTTTGTTATTATATTCGCTACTAAGTAGCTCGTACTTATCTTGTTGTGGGTTAATTGTGTAAATATTAACTCGATCGTAGTTAAAATTATTGCCCAGCAGTTAATTCATAAGCAAACTTGTTTTTCCCGATCCAGTTCTTCCAACAATAAGATAATGACAATCTGGAAGTTCATTGTTATGTTTACGTTTCACCAACCGCTCTGTATCAAAGTTTAATATCGACGATTTTGCCATCGTTGTTATACAGTTTTATGTTATATAATTTACATATAAAAAAAATTATCAGAAAATAAATAAATAATGAGCTACCTGAAAAAACTGGCGATATGATGACAGGAAACCTATCTATGTCAAATCAACGAGTACTAGATTTAGAAACGGAATATCCACCAATAAATGTCGCTAATACACAAGCGGTGAGTTATGCACAACTAAAATCCGTTGACGATAACAAGTTGTCACTGACAGGAGGAACTTTAAGCGGTAACTTGAATATGTCAGGAAAAAAAAAATAATAAATTTAGAGACCGGGTATCCACCGGCAAACTTAAATCAAACTCAAGCCGTAAGATATTTGCAATTGAAGTATGTGGATAATAACAAACTTGATAAAACTGGTGGGACAGTTACAGGTAATATTAACATGTCGAGTAAAAAAATTATTGGGTTAGAAACTGTAAACCCGCCATCAAATGTAAATAACACGCAAGGTGTAAGTTATGCGCAACTAAAATCTGTTGACGATAATAAACTTAACAAGGCCGGCGACACAATGACAGGTAACCTGACTATGTCAAATTCAAAAATAACTTGATTACCGTCAACCTCACCACCAGCTAATGAAACTGAGGCTATTAGTTATGCTCAGTTAAAAGAAGAACTTACCCCGTATTTTAAGAAATCCCGTGGACCGTTGTCAGGCAAAATAAACATGAGAAATAATAAAATAACTACGACATATGTTCCAGTTAACCCTAATGATCTGACAAATAAAGTGTATGTTGATAGTGTATCTAGTGGAATAAAACGAACCAAAAACAATGTTGGGTATATTCCAATACTTTTTAAAGCAACTGACAATCGAGTTGGGTTTGAGATAAGCACATCAGGATATTATCCTGAAAATTATCCCTATTACGCTTTCTCTGATAGACACGAGTGGACCACCAACGGAGAAGTTGAAAATTTTTTTATTAAAATTAAATGTCCTACTGCAGTTGCTATTTGGCAATTTCATTATGCGGTCAATTAAACTCTAGTGTTGGTCGAATTTATAATTGGCAATTGGAAGGATCAAACGATGATATTAACTGGACAACATTGTATAGTACAGCAAATACGTATATCTCAGCAACACAATATTTTACAATTCCGACAGAAAATACTGTCAACAAGTACTTATATTTCCGAGTTTATGTTATCGCTGTTGAACATCCGTTCCCAGGACTGACAACATTTCAAATATACACACTCGATGATCAAATTTAATCTAATGCTATAAATAATGTCAGAACCACCAATTATAACTATTGCGAGAGAATTTTATGATAATATTTTTAACTTGAAAAAAAGATGTTGGGGACGAATTACTATCGACACGTATGATAAATACTATAAAAAATTTACAATTCCAATGATAAACTCTCCATTGTCAGAAGAAGAAAAAAAATTTGTTCGTGTTATGTATATGTGAGGACCACAACTGAAAAAAGCAATAGAAAATTATGAAGCGGCATACAAATATTGTCATCCTGATGATTGCATAGAAGAACATAAACAAGTTGAAATCTTGTTTAAACA
This sequence comes from Megalonaias nervosa, assembly GCA_016617855.1. Taxonomy (NCBI): domain Eukaryota; kingdom Metazoa; phylum Mollusca; class Bivalvia; order Unionida; family Unionidae; genus Megalonaias; species Megalonaias nervosa. The sequence continues at coordinate 3,309 of JAECUM010017526.1, read as the reverse complement.
ATATTGCTTGAGTTTGATTCTAATAATTTATTTTTGATAATGCGATCAGACTTATTAATAAAAGCACGAATAAAAACAAGATGAAAGACGAATAAACGATAGCCATGATCGTCTCAACAAACTAGCGGAATCTAGGATAATGGGAATAAAAAGAAACAGAAAGTTATATGATAGTTTTTCAAAACGATAAATTTTTAAGTATCTCGACATGTACTACCATGACAAAGAAACCCAAATTAAAATCGTTACTATGACACCAGACACTGAGTTAATTATAAAGTGTACGCAAACGCAATTTTGACAATGATACGTAAAAAAGACCCAGAATTTGATCCGATTGTTGTTGACAGATCTCTAAAGATAATCAAATATTTTGACGATGAAATTAATGATCTTAGTGATATTTAGCGAGAAAAGTTTTTGAAGAAGTGACACAAAGTTTGTAGGAAAGTATAATTCTTATTACGACATAAGTGAAGCAGATGATATTACATTTCCATCGATCCAGCGAACTAGACAATTGTCATTACGAAATTATTACAATGAAGTCGAGCAAATGTTCACAAAACAATACGAAAATTATGGCTTAAAGTAAATGCTTTTACTCGTCTTAACATTCTTGGACTAAAAATCAGTCCAAAAATTAATGCAAGCAAATTTCGTGGTAGCATATGCAATTATCAGACAACATCTTGTTCTAAAAATTTCACGTTAGATCAGATAAGCTTGGTATTAGGGTATATTGATGAAACAGAAAAAGATTACAGTAATTTGGTAAATGAAACAGATTTGTACGAACGTGAAGTAAGAGATATTTTTGATTCATTTACTTGGTTAAAGAAAAATGATGTACTAACAGATGAACGATATAAGAATACTTCGTCAGATGTTTATGACAAGTACAGAGATTTTATAGCTGATCCTAACAATAATAAGTTCCGTGAGTTTCTTGACTTGATTGTTGGTGCTAGAGTTTTTAATATTGTATAAAACTGTAAGCAAATATTGTATAATGAAAAAACAAATCATCGATTTCAATCATATTTCAGAAGAAATTCCAAAACAAGATGTTGACGCTCTAATGCAATATTACAGATATTATCATAAAAACCTTTGGTGTGTAAAACAATGTTATAAGTATTACAGTAGAATACTTCGAGTAATATCATATTTGCCACTGCTGATAACCAGCTCTGGCATAATTTCAAGCAGAGCATCATTAAATCCGTTTCTGTTAATAATATCTGGTGTCGGTGTCTCTCTTTCAACAGCATGTAAGAAAATTGTGCCTCGACTTGAGACGAAAGAAAATGCATGTAAGATAGCAATTATCACTTATAAAAAATTACTTGATGAGATACGATCTTATTTGCGAGGTGTAAAATATGATATGGACGATTTAATACGCGAGTTTCGTATTATTGACAGTATGTTAACAGATATCCTACCAATGAGAGTCAGCAGGTATAAAAAAGATTATCATAAAATATGGTTACAACAGTAGTAAATGTTTAGTAATATCGTTATAAAAAAAATACATCAACCATATTATCAATAAATGACATTGGATCAGTTGTCCATCCTATTATTCGTTCGTCATTTTCAGTTGCGAATAACTATATAGATCCATATTTGACTGATAAATGATGACCAACTTTTTTAACACAATCGCTTATTATATTAGGTGCTATCCCAGTATATCTTGAGGCTGATTTGATTGAATTAAATCTTTTAAAAAATCTGTTTGTTAGATTAAATCCGACGCTACTAACTGGCTCTTTGTAATAGGACATTTTATATAATATTTCATTGTTTAAATAGAAATAAATCTAAGGTTCTGGAACCTCTTTCCACCGCTCCAAATCTGGGAGGGGGGTGGGGGTTTCTGATATAGGATCCTCTTTTGATATAGGATCATCATCTTCCTTTACTACTCCGTGTGTTCCACGCTTTTGATTTATTCTTCCTTCAACAAATAGTTAGGAAATATTGTGTGCCAAGAAATATTCGCGTTAGTGTTATTTTAGATATTCTAAAAGAAGTTTTAAAGAAATTACAAAATGAAATCTTAGGGTATCTATTCATAATTGTTTTTCTTTGTATTAGCCTTGACTGTTAATTGTAAAAGTTTTGAACGCAAACTCCACTCCAACATAATAGTCCAAATATCTAACACAGGGTTTGAAAAGTCAGTAGGTCATGAGAATTAACAAAGTAATGGAGGCACGTGTTTGGAACTAATTTGTTGCTCTTAAAATACAGACGTGACCTCAGAGTTGCTCGGCATACGTATAATGTCCAAAATTGGGAAGTAAATCGCCAGATAGCAGAGTCGCTTAATCAGCGCAGAGAGATTTGGACCAAATTATATAGTAGAAGGGAAGTAACCCTATCTTGTTTCTGGTTGTCCTATTAGTGTATTACTTCCCATGTTAGGTAGAGAGACGAAATTGCAACGTTTCCGTTCTAAGTGTATGTGCGGCCAAAACATTATTATCCAAGAACTAAAAAGTTACGGAAAAAGGAAGATTTTAAGCATTATGTACTAGTAGTTATTTCGTCTGTGTACTTCTATACTTTAGAAGCACCTACTAATTTTTTTTTATGAGGACTTTTGCCGTTTATAACTGGAAAGGTTTCGATTCTTTTATTTATAATTAACAACATAGGAGTTTCTTGTTAAACGCTTAAGAAATTGATGCAGACATGTTTCTCTAAAGAACCAGGCATTTTTTAGGTTAACTTTTGCGTAGTATATGCTTATAGAACGTAACATTCAGTCTGTGCTTGCGTGTTTGTGCTCCTTTTAAGAAATAATACTTGCACATTTCGAATCCCGTTCTCATTATCTCCTTAAACCAGTAGGTTACCTTTTTTCTTCTTCTTCTTCATCTTCATCTTTATCTTCTTCTTCTTCTTTGTAGTGTACACTACATAAACAAAACAGTGACTCATCTTCGAAAACTTCAAGCAGTGGCTCGTACCGTTTGAAGCGAAAATCAGTCAAAAAATTAAAATGGACGCTTGTCCTGTAAAAGAATCTTCAAAGAGTTACTCGTCCTGTTATAATGTTTCAAGCATCATTCTCTGTTAGAAAGCTACGGACTTGGAAAAGTTGCATATCCTGTTTATAAGCTACAAGAAGTTGCCAGTCATATTTGAAAGATTAAAGAAATAGTTTATCTGTTCGGAAATTTTAAAACATTGCTCTTTCTGTTCTAAAAAACACACGGTGAACACACCTTTTTCGGAAGCTTCAGGCAGTTGCAAGTCCTGTGTGACAAGTTCATCGTCCCGTTAAAAATCCTC
>JAECUM010017525.1:0-44665 GCA_016617855.1 Megalonaias nervosa | reverse complement strand
TTTATTTTTTTTTTATTTTTTTTTTTTTTTTTTTATGCAAAACACATATAAAGTAGCACTTATTTACATTAAACTTGCATTATGGGTCAATTGGGATGGATATGTGTGTACCATATGCCCAAACAGATATAACATTCGTCCTTATTTGAAGCGAGAGAGGGGGTTATAATATAGAGTTTCAGTCAATAGTGCTTTGAGATGACCGCCATAATTGCATTACATAACACATTGCTTGCTTTACTCTTTGCTACAGATCTGCGTATAAAACTGATTTCCTTAAAGAAGAGTTTATTGCTATGTATTAAAACAATTTCATCATATCGGCAAAAACAGTACATGCTCTTTAAATGTCGCGTGCATTAATATGAAAGCTTCAAAATCTACTCTTACGCTCTTTACGCCTTAAATCACTATGCGGCTTTGTCACGTGATCATATTACGTGAGTCAAGATCTAATTCTGGATGAGAAAAGAGATACGTATGTCGAAGTTTGACCACCTGAAAATACGAATCTCAGGCTTGTTAGATTAAACAAAAGCTTAATTAAAAGAAAAAACAAACTGGCATTTCAAATCAAACAGAGAAAACAAAAGCAAAGTAGACTTTACAATATGTATGCAGTAGTGCTTCCTTAAGAAGTTTGTAAGTGCGCACATTTAAATTAGTAGTGCATGGCAGTAGCTGTCGATAAACGACTTAACAATCTTAAGAGAAAAGAAAGAAAGAACGTAACCGGTATATTAATGATTCTAAGCATTAAGACATAGCTACGGATTCCGTATTCCACCTACAAGCCTGAATTAACTTGTGGTTGACTAAAAGGAAGAAACAAAACACTCCAGCAAAGATCATTTTAACTTTATGAGCAAAATGACATACACTTTTTCCAACATTATTTATTTATTTATGTATATATTTATTATTCATTTATTTATGTATATATTTATTTTTTGTATTTATGCTATTTTATTTACTACGCTGGTCGGGGATCATCGAGTGTTCATTGCTATCTCAGCAAAATCGGATAATTCGATACAGATCCTCATGTAAGTATTCGTGTATAGCATGATCTAGAGGTGATGTGCTAATTTCTTCCTTCTGTTCTTAAGTGCTTCCTGTCTGTAAATATTGTTAGTTCTAATTACTGACTAGAAATTCAGAGATCTTCTTTCGTAAATTGTTAGTGCTCAAGATGTATATAAGAGGAATATCGGGTTTTCGCCCACTGTCCATGGAAGCAGGGAAGAAGTTGGATATCACTTTTATATATAATCTAATACTGATATATATACTCCTTAAAGTTAACTGTATATATTATTTCATTTAACTTTATTTTATTTTGTTTTTATTTATTGAGGTATTTCATGTAAACCGCAATTAATATGTTAACATGTATATTTGTTCTCTGTTATTGCATTAGTAGTCGCTTTACAAATCTGCAATATCATAACCACCTTTTGATCCCCCATCCATTTCTTCACTATTTCAAGCATTCGGTTTAAGATATTTCCTTTATAATGTATATTCCCCGTTTATGAGGTAATTAGGACCGAAACTTTCAAAGCTGAACCTGCTTAACTTGTGTTGATTATTTTGTGAAGTACTGACTTTGCAAAATTAAATATCTTTACCAATGAGCACATATTCTTGTGGTTGTATTTATTTTATTTTTGTATATTTTTGTTTTATTTGGCTTTTTGCTGCTCTTTTTATTCCGTCTGTCATATTTATATTAGAAGTCTTGCAAAAAATTAAACGTTGATAAATTTTGCGAGAGTAACGTATTAGTGAGTAAAAATATGTTTTTTTTTTTAATTTTTGTTGCTGTGAACAGAAGTTGAAAGATCTATGAATAATGCTAGTTGACCATTTAATCTTAAAAATCGACTCAACGTCATTGTATCATAATTTCCAAATGCTAATTTTATTTAAACATAATCAGTCACATGCTGGTCTCTTGTAAAATTGTCGACGTAAACTACGGGTTATTTCTGTTGAAACTAATGATACGTTATGCATGAGTACATGAAGTTAAATGACTGTATAAATAAATGAAGTTCAATCGCTTTATGAGGACAGGAAGTTAAAAGGCTTTATGAGTACATAACGTTAAATGGCTGCATGAGTACATAAACTTGAATGGCTGTATGAATACATGAAGTTAAATGGCTTTATAAATACATGAGGTTAAAAGACTGTTTGAGCACATGAAGCTAAATGACTGCATGAGGACATGAATTTAAAATTCTGTATAAGTAAATGAAGTTAAAATGCTATATTAGTACATGAAATTAAACGGCTGTATGAGAACATGAAGTTAATTTGCTGTATGAGGACACGAAGTTAAAAGGCCGTACGAGGACATGAAGTTAAATGGCTGTAAGAGTACATGAAGTTAAATGGTTGTATGAGTACATGAAACTAAATGGCTGCATGAGGACATGAAGCTAAATGGTTGTATGAGGACATGAAGTTAAATGGCTGTATGAGGACATGAAGTCAAATGGTTGTATGAGTACATGAAACTAAATGGCTGTATGAGGACATGAAGTTAAATGGTTGTATGAGTACATTAAATTAAATAGCTGTATGAGGACAATAAGTTAAATGGCTGTATAAGGACATGAAGTTAAATGGCTGAATGAGTAAATGAAGATTAATGGCTGTATGAGTACATGAAGTTAAATGGCTGCATGAGTACATGAAGTTAAATGGCTGTATAAGTACGTGAGGTTAAAATGGTAGTATGATGACATGAAGTTAAATGGCTATATGAGTGCATTAAGTCAGATATTTGTATGAGTGCATTAAGTTAAATCTCTGTATGAGGACATGAAGTTAAATGGCTGTATGAGTACATACAATTAAATGGCTGTATGAAGACATGAAGTTAAATGGTTGTATGTGGATATAAAATTAAATGGCTGTATGACGAATTGAAGTTAAATGGATGTATGAGGACATGAAGTTAACAGGCAGCATTAGGATATGAAATTAAATGGCTGTGTGCAATGCGATTACTAGCTTACTGACATAAACTAGTACGTTTCGGATCAAACAATGTGTCGAATGTTTTGAATTAGTACTGTAATCACGCTTACCATTTACTTCAGTAAGGACATAACTTACTAATACATGTTCCTAGGTTTATTTACATCTATATCGAAAGGTCACAATATGTAAACAAAAGATAGGGCGAGAAGGAGATGTTATAAGCCACCTGATTTATCCAGTGTAGGACTGTGGAGAGTTTCTTCAATTCACCTGGTAATGGACATGCGCTATGGTTATCATTTTGAAACAATGACCTTACAATAATAGAACAAATACCATGAACATTCAACAGAGGATGTGTTTCCTACGTTAATACTGGATATATTTCGTGTGGTATCAAACACATTATATTTTAACTAGTGGCGAATCCACGAGATAAAATACATATTTGCAGTTACTACAAAATGAAATATATCCGGTATTAACTAAAGAGAAAAAAAAAAAAAAAAAAACTTTTTTATTGTATAATAAACTTCCTCCTGCAACGAAGTTTAGAAGAGGAAACTCACCATCCAGTACAACACGTTAACCCCATCCCCTCTGTCGTAAATTCACCTCACAGCTTGATCACAAATATACGTGACTTATGAAAGCGATCGGATTGGGTTGACCTAATCGGTCGCAGAAAAATACAGTTTTGTCCTTTCGTATACTATTTCACTATTTGACTCTATCTAAAAACAATGCAGGACCAATTTAGTAATGTATCACAGAGGGTTTGTTATTACTGTGGGTTTGTTATTTATCAAAGATTAATTTCCATATCTGAAATGCAGAACAGTTTATATTTATTTAGTGTTACTCACAAAGTATTCATTTTTATAGTTGCAGGTACAACTTTTGTATGTACACAACATCCAGCGTCTCATGGCATGATGGTATATCTTATATTGTCACATATGAAAATATAAAGATATATTTTTGACATGTGAAAATATAGAAATGATGCATATATGAACTTTATTTCGCCAATAAGTCTCTATATTTCAAACTGAAGTATGCAATAAAACTGAAGATTATGCTGCACACACCACTGGCGGGAGAGGATGAATTGTGGTTTCTTCACAATTCTTCGCTTGTGGAAGGAGCATTAATTTAGTAAAACAATGCAATATTGTGGAAAAAGAAAGCAATTACATTGTCTTATTATTCATCAAATACCCAGCTACTGTCGACACGGCAGGTCTCCATACTTCAATATTCGATCATTACACTGTTGGTATACCTGACCCACGTCACTAGCTTTAATTCCAATCGGAACACCCTCATTTTTTTCCTCAAGTAGATACAGAAACTTCAGATGTAATTAGTCGCCATTGAGAACTATATTCTCAACTAATTTCTTTCGCATGGAATACTATGACAGCGGTAGGCGGCAAGGTCACAGTCGGAACAATTTCTGCCTTTGTTGTTTAAATAGAACTCGGGTCACAATTATTACTTTCGCTTTTGTAACGATGTATGTAGTCCCAGTGTATTTTCTGGGCATTGTTTCCTCTCTTATGTTGGTGGTAAAACAGGAGTTAGATTTATGAATTATTGGTATTGATTTAAAAGTAACTGTTTATTCCTTAGAATTCGAGCATTATGGTGTGGTTGGCATTTGTATATTTCGGCGACAGTGCACATTGAGTAACGAAGCATTGATGATGATCCGGAAGTGAAATCTGTTACCTATTGCACGGTACTTGTTACATAACCTATGACAAAATGTTCATTTTGTGTTCTTTTTTTGACGGTATTTATCACTAACATATGATTGCATTAGGATTTGAAAACATTGTAGAGTTCATTACTAAGAACCAAATGTAGAGACCATATAGGACCAATAATTGTGATTTTAGTCCTCTTCAAACAAATTAAAATGCATGCTTATAAGTATGGCCAAAATAACCCTCTATAACTCAAATCAAGTGTTTTCTTTATTCTTGTATTACTGTGTGATTTATGATCTAAAACTAGAACGTCCTCAATTTAAGGTATAACTATTAAACTCTGTCCGTTGATTTCTCATAAATGCACTATAGTTAAATTTATTCCATTACATGGACCGTGTATTTTATGGCACATGACGTTTTGTTTGCGATATTAAATTCCAGCTTTTTCAAATGACAGTGTCGGTTAAAGTTTAGAAATGTACGGGCAATCACCTGTTGCTGAGTTAAAATACTGCCCAAACTTATGGAGTAAAGCCGTTGCCCAAACAAAATTAATTATGTCGTCTTAGTAATCTGCGCTTTGTAATTCGGGTAAACCTAGGGATGTGAAAAAGTTCATTGTTTTTAATTAAAAAGATACGCACATGTAAATAATTGCTATGTTATGTCATAAATGGTAAAGTCACAAAATGAATAATTTTAGCTTCTTTTTTAACCATTTGTACAATAAGTAGAACCTGAAATTGTTTATTATGTCACATGCGTATGGCAAAGTTCAAAGCGCATCGAAGAATTTCACAAATTATATATATATATGAACTTAAATCAATAAAAAAAAAACATAGGTATTTTTTTTTTTTTTTTTTTTTTTTTTTTTTTTTTTTTTTTTGTTTTCGTATTTCCATTGGGATTACAGTTTGCTTTTTTAGTCAAAGGTAACAATAAAAGACTTAGATTTATATAACAAATTGTGGCTGAATTTTACGAGTACTGATACTTACGGCGTCAGTAGAATCTTGCAACATGCCAATCAAGGGAGACAGTTTACTTGCGATGAATTTGGCTGGAGAAAACAGTTTGTTATCCAGACGTGTATTGGGTGTTTGATCAGTCTTTAATACTGCTGCAGAAATTACTTGGTCAATATCTGGACCTTTCTTTATTATCTCGATGTCTGTCCCTTGATCTCTTAACTTTTGCACATTGTCCTTAGTGTTAGAACACGAGTTGAATTCATCTTGTATATTTATTTTAAAAACTGAGTTTTGTTGTCTGAGCTGGCTATACACATTTCGTATTTTGTCTTTCAATTTTGCCCCTTCTTGGTCAATTGCTTTGTGTAATTGTGAGCATTGGTCGTCAACTGCTTGTAATTCCTCCTTCTCAGCATCATTAATGCTTCTATCAAGCTCCTCTCCCTTTGCTATGGACACCTTGATACGTCTCAGCTTGTCTGAGCATTGATTCAATTTCGTATCTAGGGTCGTTTTCACTTCAGCTGCAGCATCAGCGACATATTTTGTAGCATGATTGTTGTGTTTAATAGCCTTGCATATTAAACAAATAAGCACTTTACAGTCTTGGCAAACAAGTTTGATCTCCTCTTCTGAGTGTTGATCACAGAATATGCGTTGTCGAATTTTGCCTTTCGATTCAGAATCTAGAGTTCCCAAATCGCTTAATGTATGATGCCTAGTTGCTTTCATTTTTTCATGGGCATAACAACATGACTGGCAAAAATTCTCCTCGCAGTCTAAACATCTACTGCATGCCACGTTTTTCAGACCACAAATATCACAGGCAAATGTCTCACCCGAGTCTGTATCGATGTAAAAATTACTTTGAAATCCCGATATGCCACTCGCAGGTAAATCTACACTTGTCCTGCATATGGGGCAATTAAATCGACCATTGTGGAGGTTAACCCGTACATAATCCTCCAGGCACTTGTAACAGAAACAATGATGACATGATATTAGCTTAGGATTCTTAAAACTATCCATACAAATACTGCACTCCTGTCGACTTGCTGCCATTTTCGAGGACACTTTCGTTTCGTTAACCACTGGTTATATAGATACAAATACGGCAAGCCGTTGCAGACCTTGTTGGAGTTTTCTAATATTAGAAAATGATGTTCTGAAATATTAGTTCCACCTGTTGGAGAAAGTACGATCTATTTCAGTGATTCTCATAACTTCTATGATTGCTCCATCGCCTTGTTTTAAGCAGGGATTAGAGATAAGAGAATGTACATTATATTTTAGTGATTGTAAAAAGTTTAATGATTTCTCCTTGGGGTTCCCACTAAAAGCCGCATAGACGCGCAAAGAATCAAAGACGCGTACAAACAGCAAAGACAAGGAAAGACACGCAAAGACATGGCAAAAACGGCACATAGACATTTAAATTGACAAGAGTGGGACAATTTTACTGTTGATATAAACAACATAAAAAAAAACTAAATATAAAAACCAGAATGCTTCTTTCTTTTTTTTATATGGGTCGATCGTACATTCGTTTCAATATATATTTGCACTCAACATCGTAAAGAATTATGTTAAATATCAAATAATGCATTTTGTCAAAACAATGCCATCTTCATATAATTATTTGTAAAATATTTTACCACATTTTATATTCATAAATTTCGTTGTCAGTATATATTTTCGATGTAAATATAGTAAGTATAGGAAGATGAGATGTGCGTAAAGACAAAGACTTTATATACTTACATGATTGAATAATATTTCATGTCGATATAACATTTACATAAATAAACACGTACGAATTATAAATGTTTGCTTGTCTATGCGTTATCATTTTGTTTTTAAAAAAAAAAAAATATTTTACATATAGGAGTTACTTATACTCTCCCTTTTTCTAACTAACCATGAAATGTCCTTGCGTTGCTTTCTAAAAAAATATTTATGGCAAACGATGAGAGAAGGAATAAGACACATTATACACTTACAATATTGGAAAAATATTTTCTGTAGATACAGAATTTATGGAAATACAAATATAAGATTAGAAATGTTTACTTTGTCTATATTTATCATTCTTTCATTATACAAGATATATAATGACATATGAAAGTTGAATTTTCTTCGACTTTAATTGTTACAGACACACACACACACACACACACACTCTCTCTCTCTCTCTCTCTCTCTTATTGAAAATGAAATGTCCTCATATACATTAAAATAAATATTTAATAACGGTAAGTTCAAAAGCATGTAAAGATGGGCAAAGACACGGTAAATACTTATAATATTGCAAATTCATTACTGTTTATACAAAATTATATAAATAAATCTATAACAATTTGAAAATGTTTGCCTTGTCTACATGTTGATCGCTCTGTCTTAATATCTATTTAATTCAATTAACATAGCAGCAGTGATAATTACAATAATGGAAAATAGTTAATGTTGATATAAAATGTACAGCATATGGTAGGGAAGTGTTACTGTAATCAGATTAAAACGTGCCGACGCATGTTAAAATCACAAGTAGCCGTGTAGAAGCAATACCTTAAAGTGAGTTAATAGAGCGACAGTATAAGGACATTTTCAAAATCTTGAGTATGCACTATATAAGTTTGTTAATCTGTGGTTACAAATTTTCTCCTTCATTTCCGTTGCATTCCAAATAGTGTTTCAAGTAAAGAAAAATGTACAGTGTATGAGCAGAACAGATTTTGTGAATTATTAAACTTAAAGACTATTCGTGTATATGCATGAATATTTTGACAAATATAGTTATGTATGATAAACCTTCATTTGAAGTAGTGGTTATGTGTTGGTTATATTGTGATCAATATTCCACATCATATTGGCTTAACAGGAATAACTTTATTGATGGGTGCCAAAAGTAGTTTTGACCCCCTGAAGGCAATGAAGTGAGAAAAAAAAAAAAAAAACACTCTTGCCAGGTCAAAATGTCATCATGAACGGAAGATAAAACATCACGGAATCTCACCTGGGTATTCATTTCGTCAAAACACGGATATCAAACCACTGTGTTTCATTGATTGAAGTGAATAACAATACCAACACAGAGCATAATTTGCGATAAATTTCAGTTAGGTCGCTGGTTGTTGAATAGCCTGGAAGACATTCAGATTTATATCTTATACACCAACTCATTTTCATGCCAAAAATATATGCATGTCTTAATTTAACTCTTCCAAAATCCTTGGATGCACTGATCGTTAGAGAATTTGGTATATAATTAGACGATAACGTTTTGTATATTTTCCTATAAATTGGCATGACACGACTCAGCTTTCACTGTGAGCAAATATACATATTTCCATCCGTCTAATGCTATACATTATGCCCGTATGGAAATGAAAATCACGCAAAATGTTTTGATCAATTTTGACTTCAACACACGCCGAAAACCTCACTTTGCACAGGCTTCAATAATTTGGAATTCCACGTTATTTGAGTTCAATTTCTCAAGAAAAGGCTTATTCCAGATTGATGTTCAGCATAAACACGAAATTACAAATAGTCAGAGTAGGTAGGGTGTGTCAGTCCATTTACACTTTACTATTTGTCAAACGTAATATTTGATCCAGAAATAGTATGTACATAATGCTGAAAGGACCCTTCAGTTGTTTGTAACTAAAAAGCCGCGAGTTATGCCAGTATGCTTCTGAAATATACATCGATCTGTGCAGACATGTATGTCCGCACAGAGTTGCCATATTTTAAACCGTGAGTTCGTATCAGTACAGGTATTCATCGGATAATGATAAAGAAGTGATGAGGGAGTTCCTCTTTTCTCGTTTTTTATACATATTAATGATACGAGTCCATTTCCCGATATTTTTGTCATAGTATTCCCCAAATGAGAAGTTAAATTTTTAAAATTTTTATTTACTTTCTCCAAATAAGAGAGCCATCATTTCACTCTTATACACCTACTTTCCCCAGTGCCGGATTAAGGCCTTCCAGGGCCCTAAGCCCTAAGCTCTGAAAATATTATGGTGCTCCCACCCCTCCAAAAATGTGAAACACAAAGAAACAGTATTAAAAGCTAAAATGTGGGAATATAGCAGTGTTGCCATAATTCCAAATCAATGTACTCGTACATGCAGATGGAAACGGTCATAAATAATTCATTCAGTTTTGTCATCAACAATTAGTTCAAATTGTTTCTGGTGCCTCTGTCTGGGTTGGTGCCCTAAACAAGTGCTTAGTGTGCTTAATGGGTAATCTACTTTCCCATACCCTTGCAATTGAATATGCATGGAATTATCTTTGTCCTAATGTAGGTCATGTGATTGCCTTTTTGCAGTAGGGGTTTTCTTTATGTCCAAGAAAATTCAGATTCATTCAATATCCTTTCTTCACAAGTTCATTTCATGCAATTAGAGCTGAGGGATACATTTTTATTTGGAAACGTGGTGTAATAAGGTGAGTAGGGGTAGATCACTTAGATTAAAAGCAAATGAGATACAAAATAGTATAACACAAATGTAAAGCTCAAGAAAAATTAGAATAAGGATAACTCTGATTGAGCAATCTGATAATAGTTCACATGAGGACCTAGAAGAAAACATTGCATCAGGTGACATAGTTTAAGATCTGAACAAACACACAAGTTTATTTTTTTTTATTATTGTTGTTCATATTAAAAGTACAGCAATTACAGCATTTTGACAAATATTAGTAAAATGGGTCCCTTTTCAGCACATGGAATTGGAGTTGGGGATTGTGATATTTGTTAAAGTCACAACAAAAAGGTTCCTTTTTTTCAACACACAGAACTGGAGTTGGGGATTGTGATATTTGTTAAAGTCACAACAAAAAGGTTCCTTTTTTCAACACACAGAACTGGAGTTGGGGATTGTGATATTTTTTTAAGTCACAAGCCCTGGGCTTGTGTCTGAATAAATTTTCTTTGAGCATTGAAATGTCAGATTGTATAGGGCAAGTCACCTGTCTGTTATCAGTAAAGATAAATTTCTTACCACTAAAGATTAAAATCGTGTTACTGGCTTTACTGAAAATGTCTGATGGTGGGGACTTTGAGCTAAAGTCAAATGCATTGACATGAACAGCATCCATTAGGTGCTTAAGAAAATACATGTACTGTATGTGTACTGTGTGTCTATGCCATAACCCTGTATGTGTACTGTATGTGCAAATTAAAAACAAAAACATCACTAAAACTTTTACAAAATATTGTTGCCACCAATGCAGCCATCAGAAAAACTTACTGCTGTGCATCATACCAACAGTGTGGCTTTGTCAAAGACTAGAGCAGGAATGAGGGCTCACCATTGCAAATTCTAATGACTTTCTTACATAATTATTGGTCTCCCACTCCCTACCCCTCATATGCTAACCCACACACCCAAACATTGACCCAAGGGTTTTAACAGACAAGGCCATATACACATACCCACATATCCAAACATTGACCTAAGATTTAAAACAGACAAGACCATATATATGAACCAAGGGCTATAACAAATATACCCATATACATATACCACCCCACACACAAGCATTGAACCAAGGGTTATAACATACAAGACCATATACATGTACCCAAACACTGAACCATGGGCTAAAACAGTGAAGGCCATATAAAAGAACCACACACCAAAACTATTCACCCAAATGTAAAAACAGACAATGCCATAAACATGTACCACCCACACACCTAAACACTGACATATAAGGCCATATAAATGTACCACCTGCACACCGAAACACTAACATATAAGGCCATATACATGTAACCATACACCCAAACTTTAAAACAAGGGTTACAACAGACAAGGACATATTTATGTACCCACACACCCAAACATTAACTGCATGGTTATAACAGACAAGGACATATGGTTATAACAGATAAGGACATATTCGTGTACCACTCACACACCCAAACACTGACCTAAAAGGCCATATACATGTACCCACACACTCAAATATTAACCTAAGGGTTATAACAGATAAGGACATATTCGTGTACCACTCACACACCCAAACACTGACCTAAAAGGCCATATACATGTACCCACACACTCAAACATTAACCTCATGGTTATAACAGACAAGGACATATTCGTGTACCACTCACACACCCAAACACTGACCTAAAAGGCCATATACATGTACCCACACACTCAAACATTAACCTAAGGGTTATAACAGAGAAGGACATATTCGTGTACCACTCACACACCCAAACACTGACCTAAAAGGCCATATACATGTACTCACACACTCACACACTGACCTAAAAGGCCATATACATGTACCCACACACTCAAATATTAACCTCATGGTTATAACAGACAAGGACATATTCGTGTACCACTCACACACCCAAACACTGACCTAAAAGGCCATATACATGTACCCAAACACTCAAATAGTAACCTAAGGGTTATAACAGACAAGGGCATATATTTGTAAATAAACAATGTTTCATCATTTTTTATTTCAGTTGCATTATGGTTTATTGGGCAAGATATACACAACTTCTTTGGATCTATATACAACACCATCCAGGATCTTAGTAATATGATCACATATTCCTTGATTTATCAAAATCAGATTAGAAATTCATCCTCCAGAATTAGCATGAGTGGATTTCTCATATTATTGAATTTGTTCTCAAGATCTCGTTAGCACTGGAGGATTTCTCTCATTACTGAACTTGTCCATGACCTCCTTAGCATAGGTGGACTTTTCTCATTATTGAATTTGTTCAAGATTATAATGATATGAGTAGATATTCCATGTTTGGTCAAAATCAGATCTGAAACATGGACTCAGTGGTAACAAGCAATTCATGATTGATGGATGACATGCAATGGATGACATACGACAGACATAAACCCATATCATAAGCACACTGGGCCTAAAGGCCAGGAAACCTGAATAGTTACTTTGCTAATTCACTGTAATTTTATCCTCAGAAATTGTATTTATAACATTTATTCAATTCTTTGTTCTGATTCGTACATTGCCTTGCTGCTATCGTAACCTTCTTCAATCAATGATGACTTGTATGGAAAATATTTCTCACAAGATGGAGTGGCTTGGTTTTATGGAGGATTAGTGCTATATTTCAACATATTATAAGCTATACATGGCAGCTAGTCTATTTGGTGGAGAAAAAGCACAGAAGTCTTTGAAAGAACTGCTAATTAACTGGAAGCTGTGGGTAAGCTTTCTCACATACAAATGTTGATCAAGCTGAGACCTGAACACACACATAGGTGAGATGTGTATGAGATCTGCCCCAAGATGGAAATTAATTTAATTACCTAAATTATTTCACAAAACATATATTAATAGAAAGGGCTTTGTGCACTTACAATGTTCTTGTTCTTATTTTATCAAATATTATATTTCACACTGAAATGTAAATCTTTTTATGTAAATTGGCATTGGAAGGAACTTTTTTAAAGCTAGTATATTTTCTTTGTTCCGTATCATATACAATTTATTGTTACATGAATATTTTCAACATGTTATAATTTAATGATAATCTGTACAAAATAATCAGTCCACTATACAAAATGTATGTTGTCAACTTGCTCTTCTCTTGATTCTTTATTTTATCAAAAGTCTGCCCACATTGTTACATTTGACTCATTTTATTTTCATTATAAACTCTACTTTGTCTGATTGCAAATTCTAGATATCATTATGATATCGCAAATCTAGACAAATGCCCCTTCTCGCAAATAACTACCTTCACCCCACCGCCACACTAAGAATTGTTCATATTTGAATGCTGGCAATATATGAGTGTCATTACCATCTGTATTACCAAACAGGCTTATAATAATGTACAGACACTAGCTAATGGTAATTGATTCCCCTGCAAATTTAAATAAGAAAATCCAACTATCTAAGGGTCCATATTATTTCTGATCATACAACATGTACAAACCTAAAATATTTGCAGACCTTAAACAAACTGGAACAGTCTGTATTCGATTTTTGTCTGTCAAATTATACTTATGAAAGCAATACAAGATCAGAAGTTAAGTTTTTTAATCACAAAAGTAAAGAAATTATCAGCTATACACAAATCAGATACATTTCATCATTTTACAAAAAAGATTAACACAAACCAGGATTGCATGACTTGACAAAAAAATATTTTCTTCTAGACCTAAAGTACTTTTTCTTCATTAAGAGAAACTGAATATCTCTTAACATTTTCCAAGCAGTTAATTGATTTTTCTCCGACCTGGTGCTGTTTACTGATCCTCCAACATCAAAATGTTACTGTTCACTTGGAATCCATGTGGTAAGCATATTATAATGCCATACTTTATCTGTGTCCTTCACACCTTTGTCTGTTTTCATTTCAACCATTCCTGAAGTCTCTAGTTTAGATTTTATGGCTGGCAAGTGGACATTTCTTTGTCCATTCTGGGTCTAAATCAATTGCACTTCCATATAACTCTTGTTAGAAAACTGACATCATTTGGTTAAGAATATCTCTCCACAGCCTTTGTTTTGTAAAATATCTTTGCTGTAATGAAGCCATTGAGACAGCCATGTATGGTGAACCCCCATCTGTAAAAAAAATGAACAGAATTCTATTAGGCAAAACAAATATGTTTCCTATTGCACTGGTTTTAAAATGAGGGTAGGCAGGTAATTGTTTTAAACATTATATATATATATATATATATATATATATATATATATATACATATATGTGTGTGTGTGTGTGTGTGTGTGTCAAGTGTGATGTGATAGTGTAATTATGGTGTGATTTAGTAATGATCAGGATATTGTAATTATTGTGTGCATTAGATGCGATAGGGCTAAGCAATTTCTCATTCTGCACCACCTGACCTCATGAAAAAGACTGATGCATAATCTGCACATTTAGCAATCTTTTTCCAAGACTGCATATTAAAAGCAATGAACTGGCTCAATGACATGCTTATTTATTCAACATGTAATGTGTGTAAGGAGAGATACTACTTTTAGCTTGACACTGACTTTATGTACTCACTTATAACTCAAGTCCAACTGCAAACTGGGCAAATCTAGATTGTAATGTGTGTAAGGAGAGATACTACTTTTACCTTGACAATGACTTTATGTACTCACTTATATTCAAGTTCAACTGCAAACTGGGCAAATCTAGATTGTAATGTGTGTAAGGAGAGATACTACTTTTAGCTGGACACTGACTGTATGTACTCACTTATAACTCAAGTCCAACTGCAAACTGGGCAAATCTAGGTTGTAATGTCACATTATGCAATCTGCTGTCACATTATGCAATGGCAGATCTGGATCTAGATTTGTTAGAAATAATCAGTAGGGCAATAAAACAGACTGATCTGCTGGTACATAATGCATTGGCAGTAGGGCAATAAAACAGACTGATTTGCTGGCACATAATGCATTGGTAGATCTGGACCTAGATTTGTTGCTGGACTCAACTTAAAAGCAAGCATGTAATGCCTATGTGTAGTCACGAGATAAGGATCATCTCCTTTCTTATACTGAAATCTCCAGCATATTCAAAATTATTATTGAACAGTTTATTTTCTCCTATTTTTTTCACACCTTGTTTCCAATGTTGTATATTTACTGTAATACTACCTGTAGTCCAGTTAACTGACTTAAACAAGACATGGATTTATTCCATCTCTGTTAGTTTTGAAAGATGCTGAGTCATAGAAAGCTAATACTTTTTAACAGAATTTTTATTGAACATTCAACAATAAAACAATTAAGCATTCTTGACTTTTTATCCTCATGCATCCTGTATATTCCTGTAGCTTAATGTAGATTAAGCAATAGCCAACAGATGTCTCAAGCTCTTTGACCACCATATATGTACAAAGATTAAACATGTTCTCAGTGTAGTCCACTTTATATCCGACCTTTATTTCTTAGGCACAGCTGTTAAGGCAATTAACGCTGTTTCCTAATTAAGGTTTATTTGGAATTATTTTTAATTAATATTTGCTTTTTCTTAATATGTGCTGCTTGGAATATATTTTCAATCTTTCTTTGTTTCATTTCATGATGTTAATTCATGTTATTATATGCGGTACAGTGTAATAGCAGGTGTTTACACATGTAAGTTTCCTAACCAGTAATGCCTTTGCACTCACTTACAGAAGTGTCAGATCTTGAATTTAAAGTAAAAAGTTTGTGAATATTTAAATACAGATTCTATATTTTTTGAAACTGAAAGAGAATGGCATGGAATTACTATTATGGAAACAGCCAGATTGGATGGTAATTTGTACATTTACTCAAATCATTTACACACCAGTTGCTGATTTTCATGTACATTTATATGTGTGTACCAATGAATCGTTTCTCTGCCAAATAAATATAAAATATGTTAAAAACAATTATAAGTATTATTTTTAATAAGGAACAAATTGATATATGCATCAATGAAGTCCATAGTCATGCCCTCTGCCTCATCTTGTACAGCTATATGGATACACATGCAATATTTTTTACTTAAATCATTTAAAATGACTTGTTGGTCTACAGCATGATATGGTACATTGCACAATGGCATTTTGAGGACCCTGATCATCATGTCATAGCAGGGTTTTACTGTACATACTGACTCTCAAAGAACTTCCCAACCATTCTTGAACACTCAGCAACCTGAATATACCAATATGCAAGTAACAATTTAAACGTTTTGGTGGATTTGATTGAGTTGTACTAACATTGCCACATTCCAATGCAGGACATCAAAAGTACATTCTCCATTCTAAGGAAAATTCTGACCGACTCCAGAGGAAACCTAAATCCAGTAATAATACATCCTCTCCTAAGTGTTAAGATCAACAAACCCAAGGCCTGCCACAAACATAATACAGACAATGATTTCCTAAGAGATGCTAAAAATGCTTTTGGTACATGAGAATGTTAGACAACAAGTTGCTGAAAATTACTGACGTGATAAATGGAACGCATATTTTAAAATAAGAAAGAGGAAATTTGTTAAGTAGTTGTAATTTTTCACCATTTTCATCCTCAAAATTGGGTCAATGAAAATCATCCCTTGTTTTGAAATGACTGTCAAAACTCCTTACCAAATTTTTCAGCCACCCCGTTGGCCTAAGTGGTTAGAGCATCTACCTAGGATGCAGGAAGTCGCGGGTTTGAACCCCGGCCAAGTCATACCAAAGACTTATAAAAATGGTACAAACAGCTGCCTCGCTTGGCGTTCAGCATTAAGAGGTTAGTGTTAGGACTGGTCAACCTGATGTCAGGATAATTTGAGTGGGTGGGACATGATGTTACATGTCTGCGGTATGATGCCCCTGTGCTAGACATCACTATAAGCTGCCATACTGCAGACATCATAGCGATATGACTGAAATTTTTTAACGATACATTAAAAATGCAAATCACATATACACTCACCAAATTTTGACAATCTTTTGATCCTTCCTAAGCTCTCTCTTCCATCACATGTATATATCATATTTCATCTGCATTGTGAACTACACTCACAAATAACTGAATGGTCCTACTTCTGAAACATGTATATATCATATTTCATCTGCATTATAAACAACACTTGCACATAACTGAATGGTCCCACTCACACACAAATGAATGGTTCCACTCACACATAAATGAATGTTCCGCAATCGCACATAACTGAATGGTCCCACTCACAAATAACTGAATGGTCCCACTCACACATAACTGAATGTTCCTCATCACACATAACTGAATGGTCCCACTCGCACACTGCTCAATGGTCCCCATCACACATAACTGAATCTTCCCACTTACACATAACTGAATGGTCCAACTCAGTTTTTTCATGATAGCATTTTGTAGTGCATGCATAGGTAGGGCTGTGCTGCTAAATTGATTTAATTTAAAATGATCAGTAGAAAATTAAGTGATTATCTCTAATTTCTCACAATCTTAAACAGTCCACAGCATGATTATTGTTGTTGTTGTTGTAGGGTTTAATGCCATTTTTCCGCACAAGACAGGCTATGCATGGCAGCCACTATAAATTGTGGAGGAAGAACCCGGTAAAACCCTGGAAAGAACCACTGGCCCACGAAAATCTACTGGCAACCTTTCTCACATACCCATATTGGCCGAGCCTTAGACTCAAACCCACGAAGAGGTGAGATGGCAGTGATCCATAATGTTGAGTGCTTTAGACCACTCGACCACTCAGGGCCAGGATCCCAGCATGAAACAAAACATTAATACACTGTCAACCCATTTGTAAAAAAAAAATAAGTCTTGACTTGTTACACCAAAGATTCACATATAAATGTAGAAAGTGAATTAAATCCCATGTTGTTTGTGTTGTTTCTTTTCACAGCAAGAACATGAATGCTGTATTTTTAAAGTAGTTTCCAGACCAAGTAGTATGAATAATTTATAGCTTTGTTTAGCACAAAGCAGTGGGAAGAGATGAATTGCATCTGACTAGCATTATTCACACAGTGGGAAGATATAGCATGTATGCAATTAGCATTAGTCACATAATGGGAAGAGATAACTCATATGCAATTAGCATTAGTTACACTGTGGGAAGATATAACTTGTATGCAATTAGCTTTTAGTTACACTGTGGGAAGAGATGACTTGTATGTAACTAGCATTAGTCACATAGTGTGAAGAGGTGACTTGTATGTAACTGCTACGAGCATTAGTGACACAGTGGGAAGACATTACTTGTCTGTTGTTGTTGTTGTTGTTGTAGGGTGTAATGCCATTTGCAGCAGAAGATAGGCTATAGATGGCGGCCAGTATAAATGGTGGAGGAAGAACCCAGGAAAACCCTGGAAAGAACCACCGACCCATGGCAAACTTTCTCATGTAACCACACTGGCCAAGCCCAAGACTCGAACCCACGCAGGCAGAAGTGAGATGGCAATGATCTGTAACAGTGAGTACTTTAGACCACTCAGCCACTCGGGGCAACTGACTTGTCCGTAACTAGCATTAGTCACACTGGAAAGAGATGACTGGTATGTAACTAGAATTAGTCACAGTGTGAAGAGATCACTTGTATGTTACTAGCATTACTGACACATTGTGAAGAGATGACTGACATGTAACTAGAATTAGTCAAATAGTGTGAAGAGAGGACTTGAATGTAACTAGCATTAGTCACATTGTGGGAAGTGATGACTTATATGTAACTAGCATTTGTCACACAATGGGAAGAGATGACTTGTCTGTAACTAGTATCAATCACACAGTGTGAAGAGATGATTTGTGTGTAACTAACATTAGTCACACAGCACAGTGGAAGAGATGACTTACATTAAACTAGCACTAGTCACACTGTGGGAAGAGATGATTTGCATTTAGCTAGCACTAGTCACACAGTGGGAAGAGAAACTAGAATTTGCCCCACAGTGGTAAGAGAGGACTTATATAAAATTAGCACTAGTCACACAGTGGGAAGAGATGACTTGTCTGTAACTAGTATCAATCACACAGTGGGAAGAGATGATTTGCATTTACGTAGCACTAGTCACACAGTGGGAAGAGATGATTTGTATGAAACTAGAATTTGTCCCACAGTGGGAAGAGATGACTTATATTAAAATTAGCACCAGTCACACAGTGGGAAGAGATGACATACATTAAATCAGCACTAGTCACACAGTGGGAAGAGATGACTTACATTAAATTAGCACCAGTCAAACAGTGGGGAGAGATGACTTGCATTAAATTAGCACCAATCACACAGTGGGAAGAGATGGCCTACATTAAATTAGCACTAGTCACACAGTGGGGAGAGATGAATTGCATTTTTTAGCTAGAATTAGTCACACAGTTGGAAGAGAACATACATATGCAATTAGAATTTGCTATACAGTTGTATAAAGTCACTATCTACTTCTAGTTACCATGTCAGGAGACAGTATGTCAGATCCAAGATAGAAGAATTTTTTTTCTTAATGAATGGCCATTTGTCTTTTGTTTTTATACTGAAAAGTAAGCAGATTGCAAGTTCTGCGCAAACTTACCTTGATACCGAAAGTATCAACCTAAACATCACTTGTACCTATTTTTCTATCCTTTGATCCTATTTTGCCAGGACAGGTAACTTTTTCTAAAACTGTCCAATCTATTATTTACCTTGAGGCACCTATGAAAAATGAAAAGTGAGTTCTAATTTAAAATGTTGAAACTTGCATATTCCTGTGGTTTATGCCTTTGCTGTCATCAGTACGAAAAGCAATAATTCTTGGTATTGATTAGGAACTTTTGGCAATTATAAATTTCAATTTAATTCATACATGTGTATACAGTTACAAAAGTTATTTAGAAAAGAAAACAACAAAAGAACAAATGTCAATATACCTGATGAATTTCGTATCACCATCAATGTGCAAAAGGTACACACTTCTTCACACAACAGCTGACCTGTGTCCAGAATATCTTTCAGGGTCCATCCTTTCCAAACTTTCTCTAACAAAAAGGTGTTGAACATGAACTCCTCTTGATGTATGGTGACAAGACATCATCTACATGAAGAGAGTAAAGACAACAAAATTAAAAATCGTTGCTAACAATTTGCTCTCAAAGAAAGTCCCAAACATTCTTGAACAGTCAGTAACCTGAATATACTGATAAGGGTTAAACTTGTTGGTGAACTTGGTAGTTGTAGTTGGTAGTTAAGTAGTTGTAATTTTTTCCCTCAAAATCACGACAATGAAAATCATCCCTTGTTTTGAAATGACTGTCAAAAATCCTTACCAAATTCTGCAACGGCTCTGTTGGCCTAAGTTGATAGAACATCTGCCTCGGATGTAGGAAGCCACGGGTTCAAACCCCGGCCAAGTCATATCAAAGACTTATAAAAATGGTACTATCAACTGCCTTGCTTGGCACTCAACATTAAGAGGTTAGTGTTAGGACTCAGCCTGGTGTCAGGATAATTTGAACAATTAGGAACTTGAAGGCCCATAATGATTTCTCAATGTGTGTACATCAGAAAACAATTAGGAACTTGGAGGCCCATAATGATTTCTCAATGTGTGTACATCAGAAAACAATTAGGAACTTGGAGGCCCATAATGATTTCTCAATGTGTGTACATCAGAAAACAATTAGGAACTTGGAGGACCAAATTGAAGAATTAAAATTACAGCTACATGCTATTAAGTCAACACAGGGAAGGATTAATGAGCAAGTAACCTCAATTCAGACAGACTCCCAAATAGCAACAATGTCAGATGCTCAGACACAGACAATCACAATACCAGGCAAGAGAAAATATAAAATGACCATGCAAATAACAACTGACACCCAAAGTAATCCTGCATTGCAAACAACAGTACCCCCCTCACAGTCATGTGTCACACCTGCAATGGCAGTAAGTGTACACCCATGGCCCTCAGCTCAGACAAGTCTGTTGCCTGCACCAACAACTGCACTTCCCAGTGCTCAGACAAATGTGTCAACATCAGCTCAATTAGCTCACACAACTGAGACACCAAGTTCAGCACCACTTCCTCCAAGAGATGAAATTCAAGCCAGAGTCCAACACATGAAATCACAAACCAGAAAAGATAGGACTCTAATAATTGGCTCGTCAATATTGAAAAGTATAATACCAAGGAGACTTTTTAAAACAGATGTAGAGACTCTAAGAGGTGCACAAACTGACAACATCGTGGACAAAATAATGAATACTGACCTAACCAAATGCAGCCAAATTATTATTTTAGTAGGTGGAAATGATGCCAGTGATGGAAGGTCACTAAGTCAAATCAGAACAGAGTTTGAAAGTTTACTGTGTGCTGCTAGGTATTGCAGTCCAGATACATGTAAAATAATGATATCAGGACTACCACCTTATGTGGACACCAGGGTGAAATAAATCAATGATCTGATAATTGACCTATGTGAAGTCTTCAATCTACAGTACATTCCACAATACACATCTTTCTTTCTTCAGAACCAGGATGTCAACCTAAGTGTCTACCACAGAGACAAAATTCATTTAAGCAGAAAAGGTACATCTCAACTACTGAGAAATATCAACATCTATGCCCCCATTTTCAGGCATTATATTGAAGAGTACTGTCACTACTGTGGGGAAACTGGGCATATGACACAGGTATGCCATCATGGCAAACTGATTGAGTGCTTCAGATGCCATAAATTTGGACACAAATAAAGACTCTGTCAATCAATGTATTGTACATACTAGGAAACTGGCAAAGAGGAGAATGCCACTTCTTCATTTATAACAAATCTAAATGTACCTAGTGAGACTCTTGACTCTAACTATTCAATGGATACCACTGTAAATGCAAATCTTAACAGATTTTCAGGGCCTGTATGTGACTCAATATGCTGATATATATATGAACATTTAAATATGGAAATAGGTTGTCAGAATCATAAAATTAGTATGGAGACAATCTCATTGAGTACCCCATTGCATGAGGACATACATATAATTGACATGAAACTAAATACAAAAGGTTTTAACATAGTTCACTTATATGTACAAGGTATAGTGGAAAAAATAGACCAGATTAAATTAATGTTGTCTTCCAAGGAAAATAATATACATGTTTTAGGACTCACTGAAACCAAATTAAATGCTAACCACAACGATAATCTATTTCACTGTCAAGGCTACAATAAACCATTATGCAGGGACAGAGAGACAGCAGGGGGAGGTCTTGTTGTATACATTAAAAATGATGTAAATGCAGAAAAGTGACTTGACTTAGAATCACATGAAATTGGGAATATCTGGGTGGAAATTTCTCAAAATAATGCAAAATCATTTCTAGTTGGTTTCATTTGTAGGCCATCTTCCTCCAAAGCAATTTGGAATGATAACTTTTTGATACAAATGGAAAATGTTCTTGCACAGGAGAAAGAAACATATATACTTGACGATGTAAATAAGGACCTTCTCAATACTCAAATAAGAAACAACTGGATGGAATTTATTGAATCATTCGGCCTAGTCCAGCTGGTAAATGAGCCCACAAGGATAAATGAAAAATCAAGCACTCGTATTGATCACATTTATACCACCCTACCAGACAATGTGGCTTGTGTTAATGTACCAGATATTGGTCTTAGTGACTACTATCCTACTTTTTTGACAAGAAAGGTTAAATGCAAGAGAAATAAAAAAAATACACACAAAACTATCACCTACAGATTGTTCAAAAATTTTAATGAAGAACAATTTCTCAATGACCTATATAAAGTTCAATGGAATATGATCCAAAATTTGGATGACAAAGATGAAGCTCTAAGGGTGTGGACTGACTTATTTATGGATGTAGTCTCTAAGCATGCACCACTGAAAGTACATCGAGCAAAGAATGAAATCCAACCTAATTGGCTTACTACTGAAATCCTAGACACTATGAAAACATGAGACCAATTCAAGGTTATGGGGAAACCATGCACAATATAAAGTATGCATAAATAAAATAACAAGTAAGATTAAAAAAGCTAAACAATGTATTATCAATCATTGCTTGAAAACAAAAAAGCAACACAAACTCCATTTGGAAAGTCTTCAGTGAACTCACTGGAGAAACACACACAGATCAGATAAATAAAATTCACTCACTTCTGGTAAATGACACTACAGTCACTGATGACACTCATATTTCAAATGTTTTCAATGATTTTTTTCACCAACGTTACCACAAAGTTACAAGAACCATTGATAGAAAAAACAACATTAACGACCTGAAAAAGTTCTGCAGCAGCAAAATCTCTAAGGAGGTATGTTTCTCTATCCCACCAGTATCAAAAAACTTTGTTAAAAAATGTCTCAGTGAACTTGATACCAAGAAAACTACTGGACTTGATCAGATTGGTCCACGACTCATTAAATCTTCTGCCTCTACTATTGTAGATAGCATAACATTCATAATCAGTTTAGGTTTTGCAACCTCATCTGTCCCCAAAATATGGAAAACTGTAAAAGTAACTCCTATTTACAAATCTGGTTCTAAGGATGATGCTGATAACTACCGGCCAATCTCAATACTACCAAACTTGTCAAAATTGATTGAAAAACATGTCCACGACTCATTCATGTCATATTTAACCAAACACTTGCTGTTACACCCTAATCAATCAGGCTTTAGACAGAAACATTCATGTAAGACTGCTTTGATCTCCCTAATTAATAAATGGCTTCAAGCACTTGACCAAGGTAGAAAAATAGAATCTGTATTTTGTAGATTTCAGGAAAGATTTTGACATGGTGAATCATGAAATTCTTTTGAAGAAACTGAAAATCTACCAACGTGATGAAAGCACGGTTAGATGGTTTACTTCATACTTAAGTGACAGAATACAACATGTTTATATAAATAATGTTTTGTCTGAACCTGAAACAATTAGACGTACAGTACCACAGGGAGCAGTTCTAATTCCATTACTATTTATTTTATTTATTAATGTCCTACCACTTGTATTAAGGGACTCAATATCATCTACAGATCTCTATGCTGATGACACAACATTGTCAGACATTCAAAACACAAAGCATGACCTCGAAATTTCTTTACCGAATCCCCTAAACAAACTGGACATCTGGTGCATATACAATGGCATAGGTGATAAATACTGGTAATACTGAAATAGTTCTTATCTCAACATGGCAAAAAAGGACAAATCTTGATAGTGATGAACTATGTCTAACATGGAAGGATAGAAATTTGCAAATGGTCTGTCATGATAGACTACTTGGTGTTTTGGCAGACAATAACCTATCATGGACTGAACATATCAAACATGCCAGTAAAAAAGTTAATTCAAGTTTATGGCTTCTCAGTAGGACAAGACATTTTCTCCCTGAAAGGCACAGAAAACTATTTTATAACAGTTATATACCACCCTATTATGACTACTGTAATAAAGTATGGGGTAATTCAAATGATACAAACATAGCAGAGCTGGCACATCTTCAAAAAATAGCATTTGGGCTAATATCAATCCAGAAAGAAAGCAAGGAAAATTTAGCTGGTAAGTTAAAAATATTACCTATTAAAGACTGAATCTGTTTGAGAAAAGCCAAATTAATGTACAGGATATCCAATAATAGTGCTCCTGAATATTTACAATCACTATTTCAGTATAGGCTACCTGGTAATACTCCCCACCTGCGATCCATGTCCAACAAACAGTATAAAATTCCCAAACCAAATAAGAAATTATTTTTAAAAAGTTTCCACTACTCTAGAACTTTGCGCTGGAATAGTATTCCAGTTAGGATTAGAAATGCCCACTCTATTTCCTTCTTCCAAACCCAGTATGTCCAGTGGCTTCAGAGATGCAGCTAAAGGGTCTCAAGGTAGATTAGTTCTTAGCTAATTGTGTTACCCTCTTTAAATAATGTCATTATTATTATTTATTATTATTACTGGGAGGGACATGATGTTACATGTAAAAACAGACAATGCCATGTTAAAACAGACAATTCGGCATGATGCCCCTGTGCCAGACATTACTATAAACTGACATACTGCAGACATTGTAGCAATATGACTGAAAAATTGTTAATGATACATTAATAGTACAAATCACACACACATTTAGAAAATTTTGCCAATCTTTTGGTCTGTCCTAAGCTCTCTCTTCTGTCACATGTACGTATCATAATTCATCTGCATTGTAAACCACACTCACACATAACTGAATGGTCCCACTCAAACAAATGAATGGTCCCACTCACACATAACTGAATGGTAAAAATCACAAATAAATGAATGGTCCCCATCACACATAACTGAATGCTCCCACTCACACATAACTGAATGGTCCCATTCGCATGTAACTGAATGGTCCCCAATCACAACTCAATGGTCCCCAATCACAAATAACTGAATGGTCCCCATCACACATAACTGAATGCTCCCACTCACACATAACTGAATGTTCCCTATCACACATAACTGAGTGGTCCCACTCACACGTAACTAAATGGTCCCACTCACACATATATGAATGGTCCAACTCAGCTTTATCATCATAGTATTTTGCAGTGCATACATAGGTATGGCTGTGCTGATAAACTGATTCAATTTAAACTGATAAGTAGAAAATTAAGTGATTATCTCTAATTTCTCACAATCTTAAGCAGACCACAGCATGAGTGTTGGTTTTGTTGCTGTAGGGTTTACTGCCCTTTTTCTGCACACGATAGGCTATACATAGCGGCCAGTATAAATGGTGGAGGAAGAACCGAGGAAAACTCCTGGAAAGAACCACCAAGGCAAGCTTTCTCACATACCCACATTGGCCAAACCTGAGACTTGAACACACACAGACAGAGGTGAGATTGCAGTAATCCATAACAGTGAGCACTTTAGACTACTCGGCCACACACAGGCCCAATGACATCAATAAACAAAACATTAATACACTGTAAACCCATTTGTAAAAAAACAAAAAACAAAGAAGGAATAAGTTTTGACTTGTTACACCAAAGAGTCACATATAAATGTAGAAAGCAAATTAAATCCCATTTTTTTTGTTTTGTTTCTTTTTCACAACAAGAACATGAATGCTGAATTGTTAAGGTAGTTTCCAAACCAAGTACTATGAATGATTTATAACTTAGTTTAGCCCAAATCACAATAGAAAGAGATGACTTGCATTTTTTACTAGAACTAATCACACAATGGAAGAGATGAATTGCATTTGACTAGCATTATTCACATTAGTGACACAGTATAAAGAGATAACTGGTATGTAACTAGAATTAGTCAAACAGTGTGAAGAGAAGTTGTATGTAACTAGCAGTAGTCACACACTGGGAAGAGATGACTGGTATCTAGCATTTGTCACACAACAGAAAGAGATGATTTGTATGTAACTAGTATTAGTCACAGAGTGTGAGAAGACTTGTGTGTAAATAACATTAATCACATAGCACAGTGGAAGAGATGACATATGTACCTATCACAAGTCACACAGCTGGAAGAGATGACTTGCATTTGACTAGCGTTAGTTATACAGTGGGAAGAGATGACTTATTAACTGGGACCAGTCACACATCACTTGGAAAGAGATCACTTGCATTTAACTAGAATTAATCACACAGTGGGAAGAGATGACTTTCATTAAGTTAGCATTAGTCACACAGTGGGAAGATATGACTTGCATTTAGCTAGCACTACTCACACAGTGGAACAAGATGAATACATTAAATTAGCACTAGTCACACAGTGGAAAGAGATGACTTGCATTTAGCTAGCATTAGTCACACAGTGGGAAGAGAACATATATTTGCAATTAGAATTTTCCATCAGTTGGAAGAAGCAAATATCTACTAGTAGTTACCAAGTTAGGAGACAGTACATCAGATCCAAGATAGAAGAATTATTATTTTTCTTAAAGGGTGGCCATTTGTCTTGTGCTTCTAAATTGAAAAGTAAGCGGAATGCAAGTCCTGGGCAAACTTACCTTGATACCAAAAGCTTCAACCTAAAAATCACTTGTACCTATTTTTCCATCATTTGATTCTATTTTGACAGGTGAGGTATCTTTGCCTAAAACTGTCCAATCTATTTACCTTGTGGTACCTATGAAAAATGAAAAGTGAGTTCTAATTTAAAAGTTGAAACTTGCATATTCCAGTGGTTTATCCTTTCACTGTCATCAGCACAATAAAAAAAATAATTCTTGGTATTGATTAGGAACTTGTGTCAATTATAAATGTAATTTTTAATTCTTACATGTGTTTGCAGTATACTGAAGATTTTGAGCCAGTTACAAAATTTAAAAAAAAGAAAACAACAAAAGAATAAATGTCAATATACCTGATGAATTTCATATAGCCATCAATGTGCAAAAGGTACACACTTCTTCACACAAGAGCTGACCTGTGTCCAGAATATCTTTTAGGGTCCATCCTTTCCAAACTTTCTCTAACAATGGTGTTGAACATCAATTCCTCTTGATGTATGGTGACAAGACATCATCTGCATGAAGATGGTAAAGACAACAAAATTTAAAATCTTTGCTAACACTTTTAGTCTATATTAAGGTCACTTGTATTAAGCATTTACCTGTATTAAACAGCCGATGTTACAAAGTTCAATGAATGACGATAAACAATAAATGCACCACTATTAAGATTCACCTATCTTCTGAGGTCAGTTTTCCCACTCTCTATTGGTGAGTTCTCACAACAACTTTGGCTGTAGAATGTTTGTAAAACATATCCCACTGCAAACAACTTTGTCCCACCTGACCTCACAAAATCTGTGCCACATGGGTCATATCCTGTGGCTAAAAATAGGTCCATGGTCCAAAAAAAAACTTCATGTCTTTATTTGTGTTGTTTAGTCCTAATATGTGTATATGGATGAATGGTTATAATATAGGGATCTCAATAAGTTATAATTTATGACCATGGGGCTAAGTCACTTGGGGATGGCATGTACCTTGGAACCAATGCGAATTTGCTTCATCAATCAATGTATACAATGTACTGTTGAACAAATTTTAATAATGTCAGCTTGCCCCAAACCCAAGCTGACTGGAAAACTGAACCTGCCTTTGGGAGATTTTGAACCTGCCCACAAACATGACAATATCACACCAAAATTACAAAATATGACAATATCACACCAAAATTACAAAATATGACAATATCACAACAAAATTACAAAATATGACAATATCGCACCAACGTTACAAAATATATTAAAATTCAATCTGAGATGTACTCTAAAAGTTGTGTCACTTACAAATAAACAATTGGTCTTCTTTTCTTTCTACTATGTTTTTCACATTAAAAAACTTAGGGCAATATTTAATGTCATCAAAAACATGCATGTATATATAATAATACATGTAAGTAGATAAGTAAATGAGAAAAAAACGGACTTGAATTGATAACTGAAGAAAAAATGCATAGCAAGTTAGAAAAGCAAAGACAGATATACATCAATGACACCAAAAGCTTATCTGGAAAATGAGATTGGTTTTACACTGATTTATAAATCTGAATGATATGAAAATACATTTTTTTCATGTAATTATTTGCCAGAAAAAGCATATTGGTCTCCTATATTTGCTGTGTGAAGAATATATAATAAACACTAAATCTTGGCTATCAAAATACTTATTTTTATCATGTAATTATTTGCCAGCAAGCAAGTATATTTACTCAGTGGTTATTTTCAGCACATTGACATTACTTTGATACGTATAGTGAGATCCACATAGCTAATTAGTAAGACAACTACTTTTTATCCCTAAACACCATCATAATGACTAAGGGGGAGACTACTCATCACATGTTAATACTCTATTCACCACTTGTTACCACACTTGTGCCACAATGTTGACAAGTCTCATAAACATGATAACATCTAAAAATACAAATAGTTTTGTGCCCATTTGTCAAATCTGGCTTCATATATTAAACATTTAAGTTATCATATTTCCACAAGACAATGTAATATTGGTCTTGACATGTACTACAAGACAGAAGTGACAGACTTTGACAGTCACAGTGTATCCTGTTGGCCTTGACACTGACTACAAGACACAAATGGCATACTTTGTCACAGTGTACCCTTTTGGCCTTGACACTGACTACAAGACACAAATGACATTCTTATTCACAGTGTATTATGTTGGCCTTGACACTGACTATAAGACACAAGTGACATACTTTGTCAGTGTATTATGTTGGCCTTTCCACTGACTACATGACAAGTGACAGACTTTGACTGTCACAGTGTATTATGTTGGTCTTGACACTGACTACAAGGCAGAAGTAACAGACTTTGACTGTCTCAGTGTATCCTGCTGGCCTTGACATTGACTACAAGACACAAATGGCATACTTTGTCACTGTGTATCATGTTGGCCTTGACGCCGACTACAAGACATGTGTGGCACACTTTGCCACAGGGTATTAAGTTGGCCCTGACATGAATCAAGACACAAGTGAGAGACTTTTTGACAGTCACAGTGTAACATGTGAAATATAGGACAGATAAATGAAAATGCCAGCATGAACATTGCTTTGACATATATATATATATATATAGAGAGAGAGAGAGAGAGAGAGAGAGAGAGAGAGAGAAAGAGATCCACTTATACCAAATCACCTTCAAATTGGTGACATGCATCAAAGCAATCTTAGACAAGTTGAGTTTTATGATTTTATGAGCAAACTTGACTAGCCAAAAAAAGCCAGTCAGGTAATTTCATACCAGGTACTTACTATTGAGTGTGTAATTTTATGTTTCCCATACCAATCTTAGTAAGACCCTATTTTCCTTGATGTTTATTAAGGTACATGCATATGTTTTATTTGTGTCTGACAGTGTGTGTATGTGAGAGATAATTATGTTCATATTTATTAATACAGACTGTGTGAATGATGGAAGGACCGCTCAAAAATTATGCATACTTTCCCTAATAGTGTCAGAAAGGTGATAATAAGTTTTAAAATCCTGACTGTAGAGCTTGAATAATTCAGAAACAAATTGGATTTATATCATCTTCGCTAGCCAAGGTTCCTATACGAGAACCTATCTACACCTTTGGGTGGCGAGCAAATATTTCTGTGTTTCGGGTCTGTGAATTTCATTGGAAGTGGAGGCAGGCCACCACATCCAATCAAAAAATAAATTGTTCAAATTTGGACACTACTCCTACATGATCAAGACAGTGCTAGTAATCAGTGTTAGTAGTTAACCAATCATTACCAATTTTCCTCGCGAATTAATTAGATTAGTATTCCTTTCAGTTATCTTTGAATATCCAAATTATACATTTGTCAGCTTTCTTTGCAATTTTTATTTAATCCAACAACTAGCCCATCTCAACTGCGAGATGTCTCAGATGCAATGTCAGAATATTTGGTAAATGACAGAGGTCAAAAACAATGTCGGCCAGAATGGCAAATTCATTTCAAACCATATAGTTTGTAACATATTTTAATGCTGACACTGGGTTTGGGGCTCTGTTATGTTGTTGGGGACTCCCAGAACTTTCATTCGGATTACCCATGTTTGAAGCCAGGAATCCCTCACTAGCAAATATAAAAAAGCAGTATAAAAAAAAACTGGGAAATTCGTGCAATTACCAGTTCTGAGTCATCATGCCCAGTACTTGACCTATGGAAGTTTGAATCAGACATTCTGCTTGTTATAGACGAGATCTGCTAAAGTTCAGACAAAACCCTCCACGGTTTGATAATACATAGTGACATGTCTTAAAACATTTCCCTTCTAAATATTGTGTTAAAGTCTTGTAATACATAAACTTTAATATACTACTGTATAGTTAGTAACATATTCCAATGCTTACACTGGAGCTGGGACTCTGCTATATTGTTGGGAACACTCAGGACTTTCCTTCGGATCTCCAGTCTTTGGAGCCACGAGTCCCTAACCATCAAGCATCAAAAAAATAGGGAAATTCTTGCTATTACCAGTTCTAAGCCTCTGCCCTGTGTTTGACCTATGGAAGTCCGAATCCCACATTTTGCATGCAATAGACAACCTTTACTAAATTTCAGAACAAACAACGTCCACGGTTTCCTGGGGCTCCGTTATGTTGTTGGACCTCCCAAGACTTTACTTTGGATCTCCCATTCTTGAAGCCACGAGTCCCTCGCTATGAAATATCAAAAACCAGTATAAAAAAACCAGAGAAGTCTTAATCTCTTGTCCTGCCATCAGTTAACGAGGGTTCTATTTTTTCACAGTATATCAATTTTCTTGTGCTTGCTATTGTTTACGGACTTGATATCTCCGGAATCATTAAAACATTATAATTTTAAATGGTAAGCTTTCTAACGACCGAGACTCATTCAGGGAGCCATCCTTGCACAATATTAAGCACGATCCATCAATTTAATGTTTAGCGCCGATTTTCCAGAAGAAAAAAAAAAGAAGAGTTCTATAATATTCACATTTATAACTCAACAACATTAGTAATAGCTGATAATTTGTATTATAATAATTTGTCCCATTGCCTTGTCATATGTTGTTGTTGCCGGGGTTTTTTTCCTCTTACATTTGACCCTCTTGTACTTTATCAGAGCACCCCAGATTTGTATTCTAGGTGAGGATATTAAATGTGATATAACCTGGTAGTGGCTAGTGTGGGTATTGGTTCGGATTTATGCTAACAATGATATCGTAGTCTTAACGTGACTGAAGTAGGGTAATTAATATTAGTATTATAGGTCTATGCCAAACAGTCTTGTTTTCAGCAATGTCCCTTTCTTAATGTGATCAGTTTTGCTTCTTCCAAATACAAGAAGACTTCAAACATCCAGTACTCTGAGGAACTCAGCTATTACTATTACAAATGCCATGGAATCACCTATTGGTAGCTTCATAAAAGAAAAAGAAAAACATTTAAAAGCTACATTTTACTAGTTTTGAAACCTGAGATAATAATAATAATAATAATAATAATAATAACAATAATAATAATAATAAATAATAATAATATCCACATGCAATGAGCAATAATGTTTTGTGGTTTTCTTTTCCTGTTCACTACCTATAAAAACAATTAATAGCTACATTTGATTAATTTTGAAACAGAGATAATAATAATAATAATAATAATATCCACATGCAATGTGCAATAATGTTTTGTGGTTTTCATTTCCTGTTCAATACTTGTATGTACATCAAAGCAGAGCTTCTAGTCATTAGACCTGAACTGAAAGTATTAATTTATATTTATATATGAATTTATATTTTATAAAACATTTATGTGCAATTGGAATATCACATTTATAGCGTAGATAGAAAATAATGATTTAGCTGAGTTTGTGTTGTTTATAACTGACCCAATGAGGGCTTGGGAGTGTTTAAAATAGGAGCAATGAGGGCAATTACAAATGGACTAGGGGTATTTTGGTTTAGTATATTGGGAGAGATGGGGAAGATGGGGCCTCTGGGGGTTGTTTAAAATGGGAGAGATGAGGGCAATAATGGGGGGGGGGGCTTGTTTAAAATGGGAGAGATGAGGGCAATAATAGAGGGCGGGGGGGGCTTGTTTAAAATGGGAGAGATGAGGGCAATAATAGAGGGGGGGGGCTTGTTTAAAATGGAAGAGATGAGGGCAATAATGGGGGGGGGGGCTTGTTTAAAATGGGAGAGATAAGGGAGATTATAAAGGACCTAGGCCTTTTTGGTTAAAATAAGAGAGATGCAGGAAATTGTACAGGGCTGATGGATTATATAGGGACTAGGGAATATTTTGGTTTCAAATAGGAGAGAGGGGGGATTGTAGATGGTATATATTTTTTACTTAATTTATGGGGGGGGTCATAGTGAGATTAGTTTTGTTTACAAAACATTTATTTTATTGTATATACCTCCTCTTTTGCATCCTACCCTGTGTTAATGGGATCATAATGCTATGCAAAATAGGAGTTATGGGGAGAGTGAGTGCATTCAATACAGTTTTATTATTTTACCCCTAGACTCCATGTTTAGAAATGCTAACATAGGTGGCTAATGAAGAACATTTTTGTTTTTATTTTCCTTGGCCCATAACTTAGTGTGCATTGATGGCAAAATGACCATGTGCTAAATGATTGCAAATCTGCTCTTACATTACAGCTAGTCAACATTGCAAATATGTTCATGCTTAATATTTGATAGTTGTACACAACTGGATTATGTTTTGCAAAAGAAAAAGTCACTTAAAGTGTATTTTCTCATCACAAGATGTGACATAATATCATAAAAGTGGAGATACCAAACATTCATAATACTTACATAGACCTTTGTTTCTAATGAAAACCATTTATGGATTTGCAGGAAAAGTGTTTGGCATACTGGTTACTGGCACCAGAGGACTGAAGTTCGAGTCCTGGTATGTCAGAACTACCTGTATTACCTCAGTATCAGAAGGGCAGCCATGATGCTAAACATTGTAGAGGGCGTTATGAGCTGGGTCAATGCAAGGGTAATTTTGGCATAACTTTCTTTGAAATATTAACTTAATATTTAATTTTTTAAGGATAACGATTTTGTTTACTTTGTGATGGAATGTATTGTACATCGAGTATCATTTGCACATTCAGAATAACCAACCATTTAGAATAGTCTTGACAATATGCACTATATATGACCATTAACTTGTATTACTTTGATTGATGTTGTGTTAAAAAAGGGCACTCTATGGCACATTAAGATCACCTGCTTGTGTGAAAAAATTGTCCAGTTGTCTGTATTCTAAAATGTACTTGGACACCCCGGAGTTGGACTGACGGGTTATGGAGTATTGTCCAGAGCGACATGTAGTCGATGAAATGTCTAGATCTAAATGTCAGATATGCTTTGACGATATCAAACATATTATTTCAGGCAATATACAATATGGTAATTATTTCATGCAGTTTCGTTGGGGGGTTTTTTGGTTTGTTTTTTTTGTTGTTGTTGTTTTTTGTGGGGGTTGGGGGAGTTTTTAATTATTATTATGTTCTAATATTTAAAACAAAATCCTCTCTTTCATAACACGAGGTTTAATAGTGTTTAATGCATGTGCTGTCATGACTCTATATATCAATAAATACGCTTAATTTCACGTCTAATGAACCCTGAACCCCTCAGTTCCCTGGATGATGCAAGATCATTCAGAGTATTTCGGACGCATCCCTAATGTATTCAACATTCGCTGTGCAGATACCATTTGCTGCAGTGGGTACATGATAGCCATGCAACTAGTCTTTTGCAAAATTCCGTACATGCCTGTTGTACAAATAGACATTGCAGCTCAGATTAAGGGATACATTTCATGTCATTTGATTTCCTGTTTTAGAGTTCTTTCAAAGAAATCATTAATAAAAAGAATACCAATTAGCAGGCATTGTATTATGTTCATATTGTTTAATATACATGTAACTATCAAAATTTTTGTTTTGGAGTTTTAAAACAAAATTAATTATCTGTAAGGTTCATGGGCAGATCTGATTTTATTTATTTATTTCTTATACTTCTCTTTTGCTTTGTTTCTTTTTTTGTGGTTTTGTTTTGGGCGACAGACAATATAAAAGCAAAATTCAAATTTCTCCTGACGAGAAAATGCACAAGCCTTTGTTAGCAGACTAGCGTAACTGTGAAACATATGCCTGATTTACCTCATATTTGGAATAAAACAGTATTATTACATAACTCCCTTCTCTAAGTTCGTTACCAGCCCATGGGTGATGATATGCGATCAAGAATATTTTGTTTCATGTTTTTCATGTGTTGGTACTTTACACAACTTTACTGTGACAAAGTTGCCTTCAGCAAACTCTTCAGCGTCAATGCACACTCAGTATAAAATGTTGATAATTTACAAAAATGAATGAACTTGACTACAAGATTTAAATGTAGACCCTCACTATAAAGTGCTCCAATAATACATTGCTGCTTATATAATACACCTCAGTATAAATAAGCACAGTAGCACATTGATATGTGTTATATACATTGTAGTACAATTTATTATTCAGTAATGCATTGTCCCTAACATTGTATCATATCACTATAAAGTATTTCAATATTACAATGTCTCTTATGTCATTCTGCTTAATTATACAACACCTCAGTATTACACTGTTCTATATATAGTACCATCCCACTTCAAAAACATATCCGTATTTCACTTTCCTTTATATAGTATACCCCAATATAAAATACATCAGTATTACGTTGTCCCTTGTATAGAACAATCTTAACGGACAGTGTAATATTGAGATGAGTAGTATATGAAGATGAGGTTTTCAAACAAAAAGAGGATCCTAGACCAGAGACCCCTCTCCCCCAAAACAAATATAAATTCCCTATCTTAGAGGCCCCCCACCCACCACCTATCCCTTATTTAAGTGACATCTGCCTCAGACTATAGACCAGACAACGGCTAATAATTTATCGATCGGGAAAAGGTATCATATTACAGAGACTTGGTTTTATTTTACCAGCTGTTCTAAAAAGAACGTAAATCCCAAGGAACATTCTAGAAAGTACATAATGGAAATTCCAAAGATTACTTAATGGAAATCCCAAAGAACATTCTAGAAAGCATGTGATGGAAATTCTAAAGATTACGTAATGGAAATCCCAAAGAACATTCTAGAAAGTATGTGATGGAAATTCCAAAGATTACGTAATGCAATTTTAAAAATAACGCTATAAAGGCACGCAAAATTATTCCCCGTGTTCATTCAGCAAGTGGATCTATACCTGATCAGGTAAATCCTTTCTTATTTTTTAAATAATTTCATCACCTATCATTAAAAATGTTATTGAATAAACTGTAGTGTGCGGATCTAAAATAAAACTGCCAGATGTTGTTGTGAAACAGCTGTCGCAGTGTACATAGCTGAAAGTCAATAACTACCTGGAATTTACCCAAGATTATATACTACTGTTACATCCATGCATTATGATAATTATTTTTGTACTTGCTGACTGTCATTGGGAGGATATCCGTTAACATACTGTCAATAATACGAAACTCGCATATTAAATCATCCATATCATATTTTACACCTTGCAAATAAGATCATATCTGATCAAGTAATTTTTTATAAGTGATAATTGCTATCTTACAAGCACTTTTTTCGTCTCAAGTTGAGGCACAATTTTCTTACATGCTGTTGAAAGATAGACACCGACACCAGATATTATCAACAGAAACGGATTTAATGATGCTCCGCTTGAAATTATACCACAGCTGGTTATCAACAGTGGCAAATATGATATTACTCGAAGTATTCTACTGTAATACTTATAACATTGTTTTACACACCAAAGGTTTTCATGATAATATCTGTAATATTGCATTAGAGCATCAACATCTTGTTTTAGAATTTCTTCTGAAATATGAATGAAATCGATGATTTGGGTTTTTTTCATTATATAATATTTGCTTACAGTTTTATATAATATTAAAAACTCTAGCACCAATAATTGAATCAAGAAAATAACGAAATTTATTAGTGTTAGGATCAGCTATAAAATCTCTGTACTTGTCATAAACATCTGACGAAGTATCATTATATCATTTATCTGTTAGTACATCATTTTTCTTTAACCAAGTAAATGAATCAAAAATATTTCCTACTTCACGTTTGTACAAATCTGTTTCATTCATCAAATTACTGTAATCTTTTTTCTGCTTCATCAATATACCCTAATACCAAGCTTATCTGATCTAACGTGAAAATTTTTAGAACAGGATGTTGTCTGATAATTGCATAGGCTACCACAAAATTTGCTTACATTTAATTTTTGGAGTGATTTTAGTCCAAGAATGTTAAGACGAGTGAAAGCATTTACTTTAAGCCATAATTTTTCGTATTGTTTTGTGAACATTATCTTGACTTCATTGTAATAATGTCATAATGACAATTGTCTAGAGCGCTGGATTGATGGAAATGTAATATCATCTGCTTCATTTATGTCGTAATAAGAATTATACTTTGCTACAGACTTTGTTTGTGTCACTTCAAAAAAAACTTTTCTCGCTCAATATCACTAAGAACACTAATTTCATTGTCAAAATTTTTGATTATCTTTAGAGATCTGTCAACAATATTCGGATCAAATACTGGGTCTTTTTTACGTATCATTGGCAAAATTGCATTTGCGTACTCTTTAATAATTAACTCAGTGTCTGGTGTCATAGCAACGATTTTAATTAGGGTTTCTTTGTCATGGTAGTACATACCGAGATACTTAAAAATTTATCGTTTTGAAAAACTATCATATAACTTTCTGTTTCTTTTTATTCAAATTATCCTAGATTCCGCTAGTTTGTTGAGACAATCTTGGCTATCGCTTATTCGTCTTTCATCTTGTTTTATTCGTGCTTTTAATAATAAGTCTGATCGCATTATCAAAAAAATATTATAAAAATCAAACTCAAGCAATATTTTTTTAAACAAGATTTCAACTTGTTTATATTCTTCCAGACAATCATTAGGATGACAGTATCTGCTTATAATAGCAAAGTTTTCTAATACTTTTTTCAGTTGTGGTCCTCGCCTATGCATAACACAAACACATTTTTTTTTCTTCTTCTGACAGTGGAGAGTTTATCATTGGAATTGTAAAAAAAAATTTATAATATTTAGCATACGTGTCGATAGTGATTCGTCTTCAACATCTTTTTCAAAGCTAAAAATATTATCATACAGTTGTCTTGCAACAGCTACAATTGGTGGTTCTGACATTATTGTATAGCATTAGATTAAATTTGATCATTGAGCGTATATATTTAAAATTCTGTCAGTCCTGGAAAGGGATGTTCAGCAGCAATAACATAAACTTGGAAATATAAGTATTTGTTGACATTATTTTCTGTCGGAATCATGCAATATTGTGTTGTTGAAATATAAGTGTCTGTTGTACTGTATAATATTACCAGGTCGATATCGTTGTTTGATCCTTCCAATTGCCAATTATAAATTTGGTCAACACTGGAATTTAATTGATCCCACAAATGAAATTGCCAAATAGCATCTGCAGTAGGACATTTAATTTTTGTCCAAAAGTTTTCAACTTCTCCGTTGGTCGTCCATTCGTGTCTATCAGAGAAAGCATAATAGGGATAATTTTCAGGATAATATGCTGATGTGCTTACCTCAAACCTAACTCAATTGTCAGTTGCCTTAAAAATTGTTGGAATATACCCAACATTGTTTTTGGTTTGTTTTACACCACTAGACAGACTGTCAATATATGCTTTATTTGTCAGATCATTAGGGTTAACTGAAACATATGTCATGGTTATTTTATTATTTCTCATGTTTATGTTGCCTGATAATGGTCCACCGAATTTCTTAAAATATGGGGTAAGTTCTTCTTTTAACTGAGCATAACTAATAGCATCAGTTTCATTAGCTGGTGGCGATGTTGTCGGTAATCCAGTTATTTTTGATTTTGGCATAGACAGGTTACCTGTCATTGTGTCACCGGCTTTGTTAAGTTTATTATCATCAACAGATTTTAGTTGCGCATAACTTACAGCTTGTGTGTTGTCAACATTTGCTGGCGGATATACAGTTTCTAACCCAATAAGGTTTTTACTCGACATGTTAATATCACCTGTAACTGTCCCACCGGTTTTATCAAGTTTGTTATTATCAACATACTTCAACTGCAAATAACTTACCGCTTGAGTTTGATTTAAGTTTGCCGCCGGATACCGCGTCTCTAAATTTATTATTTTGTTTCCTGACATATTTAAGTTACCGCTTAAAGTTCCTCCTGTCAGTGACAACTTGTTATCGTCGACGGATTTTAGTTGTGCATAACTCACCGCTTGTGTATTAGCGACATTTATTGGTGGATACTCCGTTTCTAAACCAAGTACTCGTTGATTTGACATAGATAGGTTTCCTGTCATCGTATCGCCAGTTTTTTCTTAAGGTAGCTTGATAAATCAATGCTGCCGTCTGTTATTGTACTTACAGCCGATGAATCTCCTAATGTTGTTCCAAATTTTGTATAATAGCTCATTATTTATTTATTGTCTAACATTTTTTTTAATATGTAAATTATATAATATAAAATTTTATAACAACGATGGCAAAATCGTCGATATTAAACTTTGATACAGAGCGGTTGGTGAAACATAAACATAAGAAT
Organism: Megalonaias nervosa; assembly: GCA_016617855.1. Classification (NCBI taxonomy): domain Eukaryota; kingdom Metazoa; phylum Mollusca; class Bivalvia; order Unionida; family Unionidae; genus Megalonaias; species Megalonaias nervosa. The sequence continues at coordinate 5,329 of JAECUM010017525.1, read as the reverse complement.
GAACTTCCAGATTGTCATTATCTTATTGTTGGAAGAACTGGATCGGGAAAAACAAATTTGCTTATGAATTTACTGCTGGGCAATAATTTTAACTACGATCGAGTTTATATTTACACAATTAACCCACAACAAGGTAAGTACGAGCTACTTAGCGAATATAATAACAAACTTCGTGATGATCTTGAGGCTGGTGAAGATTTTTTTTTATAATCAAACAACCAGAAGAACTTGTTCCAGTTAATCAACTTGATTCAGATGAACATAAGATAGTTGTTTTTGATGATATTCCGCTAAACAATGAAGAAATGAATAAAATAAAATCATATTTTTCACTATCACGTAATAAGAAATGTAATTCTATTTATCTCGCTCAAGGTTTTTATAATGTTGACAGATTTATTCGGCGAAATACTGGCTGTTTTATATTATTTCCAGGACTGGACAACGTTGAAGTTAGAAATATTGCAAACGAACAATGTGGCGACGTAACGAAAGATAAATTTATTGAATTATATCATCAGGCAACTAAAGACAAATATAACTTTTTCTTATTTCATAAACTCGCACGTGATCCAGCTAAGATGTTTCGTTGTTGTATTGACAAATTTCTCTAGACAAATTTTATAGAGCGTATAAAAATAAACAATGGACGAGCATAAAAAAGATTCGAATTACTAAAGAAATTTATTACAACTCGAGCAGCTTTTAAGAAAAAAGTGGAAGAAGCTCGCCGAGGACAAGTTCAAGCGGAAGAAGAAACTGCCAAACTTTTTAAGCCAGTTACCGAAGCAGTACTTGGCAAGCAACCAGAAGTGCCAACAATATCTCCAGAAGAACTAAAAAAAAAAAAATACAAGAAAAAGGCTTGTTAGGTTTACTAGGAGAAAAATCGAAAGAAGAAACTAAAAAAATCGTAACTGAACTTGTAAAAAATATTCTTGATCCCGCTGCACGACTGGATGAATTTGACAGGTTAATGAACAATCCTCTTGCGCTTCAACATGCGATTGCGAGATTGACGGTTAATCCAGTTGAAGTTAAAAAGTTGATAAAAGATGCGTTAGAACGAACTATGCAATTATCTGAGCAACAAAAAAATGATACAAGAAAGTATTCTAGAAAGTATATCTCTTCAAAAAAAGATAATATTTTACAGAAAAAAGCTAGAGAGGAAATACATGATGATGAGTATAATGAATTTATTGAAAAATATTTGTCAGGAGAAAGTTTTGGCAGTTTTAATAACATTGGAAAATGGTCAGAAGATGATTACAAAAACTAAAAAAAATTTTAAAGAAAAAATATGATGATTTTAGTATTGCTGAAGAAGCGATTAAAAAAGCTACAACAAATACAGAAATGCTAGATATTTTTAATAGAATGAGAGAGGGTATTATTTGCTGAAGTAATGTTTCAAACAGCACAACAGTATAGAACTAAACCAGGAGGTTATGGTAAAGGTTGGTATTTCAAAAGATTATTCGATCAGTATGAACGTAAACGAGATAAAAGATTATCAGAGGAAAAAGAAACCACCGGATCTACTCAGAAATAGTTGACAGATTATTGCATTTGATATCATCTAAAGAAGCAGGTAATGAAAGCACTGAAATCGACAACGAAATTATTGATATACTAGATCATCTTAGATCGAGCGGATTACTAACATCGTCCGAGTATGAAATTTTACACCGCGATTTAATTTAATCGAGGCGATCTTATATAATGTCAACAACATTGTTACTTGATTCATCACAAACAACGAGTGACAGCGCAAACTTTTCTGTCTGCTATAATCCGCCAATAATACTAGATCCAAACAAACAGTACGAAATCGGATTAATTTCTGCCACAGTATGGCACTCTATGGCAAATGTAAAAAAAATTAAACGATGACTTTACATTTAAGTCTGGAGCATGGGAATCAGTTAAAATACCACAGGGAGCGTATAACGTGACTGATATTAATAAAACAATAAAAGAACTGATCGGCACCTTTAGTGTTGCGGGTAATTTTGAGCTGGTTCCGAACTATAATACGCTACGAGCTAGAATTACATTGAAAAATAATTTGTAATCGATTTTTCACCAGCAACTAGTATTGCGTCGTTGATAGGATTTGCTCGCAAACAATACGGATCAACCACAGAACAAACTATAACATGTGACGGTGACCTGCCAGTAAATATAACTGACGTAAACACAATATTAATTAATTGTTCTATTGTATTAGGGTCTTACTCAGTTAGAGGTAGCCAGGGTCAAACGATCTATAGTTTTTCACCAGATGTCCCACCAGGGTCACTAATGCAAATTACTCCTCGACAAATAATATATTATCCAATAACTCCTGAAAATCAAATAACGAGTATAACAATGCAACTAACAGATCAATCGGGTAGAAAAATAGACCTTTGCAATGAAATTGTTACATATTACTTACACCTACGCGCACAATGACCGTAAATTTTGTAAACCTAATTTAATAACAGAGATGAGACAAAAAAAAAAAACGTTTATAGGAGAAAAATTGTAGGTAGATATTTTGGAAATATATTTACTAAAATTATTGAAAATGTTCCAGGAATTGCACGTAAAGTAGCACCAATTGCACTTGACGCAGGTAAAGCTTTTGCATCTGCCGCTTGAACTGCGGTGGGTCAAAAGGTTGCTGATAAAATTAAAGGCCAATCTGCACCGACTGTCGCAGATATAAAACGAGCAGTATCAGATATTGCACCAACAGCAGAAACAGGACGAGCTATAATAGCTACCACAAAGACAAAAATAATTATTATCACCAAAAAATGAAGATGTAATATGTAAACTTGTAGCGAAAACAAGAGTAACGCCTGCTGCTTTTTAGTTGTTATAATTTTGTGTGGCGATTATATAATGTCAGTCAAAAATTATCTCTTTCTTGCCGAAGAACATGATACCGACAACATAGTGACAGAATTTGAATACGTTGAATACCTGGAAGAGAACTCGAATGAACCAAACAAAGCTGGTGTTAGAACTTTTAACACGTGACGAGGACGTGTTTCTATTACCACACAAGGCAGTGATAGAAGTGCGTGGTCAGTTGTTAACTGCGATAGGCGGTGATATTGCAGCTGGCGCAGAAATTGCACTTGTCAATAACGGTTGGAGTTTGTTTAAAAGTGCAAGGTATCAACTGGCTAATCAAACTGTAGAAGATATTTCAATGCACTTGCCTATAGCGAGTACGGTACTCAACATTGTCTCGTTGAGCGATGATTACTCAAGATTTGTGGCCACAAACAAGATGTGGTTTAAAGATACATCATTCAGGACAGCTGTTTCAGGTGAATTTAAAACTGGAGCGCTAGCTGATGTTGATGCTGCAAATAGACATATTCTAACACCAGCTGGAGCTAATGCGGCTGCACAACATACTGTTGCGGCATTAACCGCAGACGCAGCTGGTGGTAATATAGTAGGAGCTGCAATAAGAAGTGCATTTGGAAATGCACGACGATTAAATTATAACGAGGGATATGTTAAACGAAAAGCACTTGCCGCAGAATCTCGCCAAATAACAATGATGCTTCTGTTGAGCACAATAATTGGATTTTGCCTTGATTACAACAAAGTTTTTCGAGAACTAAAGCACACGCTTATTTTAGATCGGGCGGATCAAAACGATTGTGTAATACACGCCGATGGAGTGGCTGAAGGTCAGTTTGCTATTAAAAGATCAGCGTTGTGGATGCCACGAGTTGTTCCATCGGTGGCTAAAACGATGAAACTCGAGTCACTATCGACCGCTTACACAAAAAATATATATTTTCAGCAAAACAAAATTTATTAAACAGCAATTCCTAATACAACTGATTACACATGGCGTGGTACAACTACGTCAAGCGAACAATTACCTCGACATTTGTTTGTTGTATTTCAACGACAGGCGCGTCGTAATGACCAAGAAATGAACAACTTCGTAATTGATAATCTAGATGTCAGACGAATTTGTTTTAGAATAAACTATAGACAATATCCCGAGCGTGCAATCGAATGCAATTTTGCTGATGATGCCACTAAAAATATATCTCGGCCGCATATGTATCTTATGGAGGCTATGCAGAAATATCAGGACGCTGACAGTGGGTCTCAGATATCAGTAGAAGAATTTCAATCACTATACCCTATCTTTTATTTTGACGTTTCAAAACTTTCCGAACAAGATATCAGATCGACTGTTGATATTGAAGTCACTTGGACGCATGGCGTGATGCCAGCCGAACAATATAATGTATATGCGCTAGTTGTCAGTGATAGATTCTTGACAATTGATGCGACCAAGGGAAGGATGACTGCCCAAGTTTAATCTAACAAACAAGTATAAACAATGAAAGCGAATTACACAACAAGAGAAATATACCTAACAACAGGTCATATTTAAACGTTATCAGCAGCGACTGCCAAACGTAATCCTGTTTCTTTAATATCCCCAACGACTCCGTCGTTGGCTTCAGTCTCCACGACTGCAGTAAAAATAATGTTAACTCAACAGCAAATCAATAAACTCGATCGGGGAAAATTGTTTATACTTAAATTATCTATTTCACAAATAAAATCTATGGCGGTTAACGGCGGATTTCTCGGACCAGCATTTTCTGTAAAAGCTAGTGCAATTCCAAAACTTTTGCCAGTACTAGGAACATTAGGGCTAGCAGCTGCGTCTGGGGCAGTATCAGGGGCAAGTAAAAAAGCAGTATCCGGCGATGGTATCAAATAGATCTGTCGTCAGTGACTTCGCCACCGCATGAAGTTTTATGTAACAATACAAAATAAAAGCTAAAAAATCGTCAACAACCAAACAAAAAAAACAAAACGTCCTCGAGCAAGGACGATAAAGTCATTGAGGGCAACAAAACAAGGAGGAATTATTCCTTTCGCTCCGCTTTTGGCAGGGTTTGCGAGCAGTCTAATTCCAAATCTACTAGGAATCGAACGTGGAATGACAATACCAGGAACCAGACGCCGTTGAATAATTTTGATATACTCGAAAAATTGGATGACGTTGTCGGATTTCTTGGAGTATATTCTAAAGACGAATTAGATAATATGCCAGCAGGTGGTTCGTGTGTAGTTAATATACAAGACTTTGACGATGGGTCCGGTACTCACTGGGTTGTTGTTTACGATAACAATTATTTTGACTCGTTCGGACTTCCTCCGAGCGATCTCATACAAAAATATATGTTTAATAAATTTAAAAATATAAATTACTCGTCTGATCAACTACAGCCAACTGGGACAACCGCTTGTGGATACTATTGTATAATGTTTATAAAACAAATGT
>JAECUM010017523.1:0-56174 GCA_016617855.1 Megalonaias nervosa | reverse complement strand
TAAATAACTACAGACCCATCTCTATCCTTCCTTGTCTCTCCAGATTACTAGATAAATATGCACATGGTTCTTTTCTCAACTATATGAACACTTAATGATCTTATTCATGATAATCAGTCTGGCTTTCCACAGAATCACTCCTGTGAAACTTCACTTGTATCTTTGATTGATAAATGGCTGAAAGCATTAGCTCAGGGAGAAATGGTAGGTGCCATTATGGTTGATTTTCATAAAGCTTTTGATCTTGTAGACCATGAAATTTTGCTTGAAAAACTAAAAATCTATCAATGCAGTGAAAACTCCCAAAACTGGTTTTCTTTTTATTTAACTGATAGAGTGCAAAAAGTATCTTTAAATGGTCAACTTTCTCAAAGTAAAAATATTAATTGTGGAGTACCACAGGGCTCTATCCTTGGACCTCTATTATTCATTCTGTTTATCAACGACTTACCTCTTAAGATTGGAACTTCAGTTTCTTCCACTGACCTCTATGCAGATGATACTACACTGTCTGAGATGGGTAAAACCAAAACAGTACTTGAAAATAACTTACAAGATGCTCACAACAGACTTCAAGTATGGTGCAAGGAAAACAGTATGATCATAAATACAGAAAAAACAAAAGCCCTAGTTACAAAACAACAAAAACGAGCATGGCTAGATAGCAACAAACTCCAGGTTCTGTTTTACAATGTGAACCGTAATATGACCTCTCAGGATAAAATTCTTGGTGTAGTCATAAATAACGATCTTTAACTTGGTCTATTCACATTAAACACGTTTCAAAACAGGTTAATTCGTATCTTTGGCTACTGAGGAAAATCAAAACATTCATTCCTCTTCAGTATAGGGTCATCTTTTATAAAAGTTAAATTCAGCCATATCTGGACTATTGTAATGTAATTTGAGGTAATACTTCTGATTCAAACATAACAACACTTTTAAGACTCCAAAAGAGGGCTTGCCATTTAATTCTAGATCAATGTATAGACAATTTCCAGGGTGCAATGAATAATATAAAAATTTTAACAATACACGAAAGAATATTTCTCAGAAAGGCCAGATTAATGTATAAAGTATCCAGAAAAGCCATTCCTGTCTATCTATGCAATATCTTTCACCAAAGAGATGCTGATGGTACTCCAAATTTAAGATCCATAATAAGTAAAAATTATATTATACCATGGCCAAAGAAGGAATTGTTTAAAAAAAGTTTCAATATACTGGTCCACTGGTATGGAACAACATTCCCAGTGACATAAGGCAGGCTCCTATCATTTCTTCTTTTCATAATCAATGTCTCAAACGGATGAAAGCTTTAGAAAATTGAACAGTTCTAGTACAATAAATACTGCGTTCTTTTCTGTAATTTTGCATCATTTTCACAGTTGAATTTTTCAATGCAGGATGATATTTTATATTTTATTTATGTTTATGTGTTCACAGATGCCTGTGCATGTGTTCCAGGCTTGATATTTTGACTTTTAAAATCACTTAATTATTTAGTGTCAAGCCAGATTCTTCACATCATGTTGACTGTATGTATTGAACGTAACAGATAGAAGGCCTCAAGGTAGATTAGTTCTGTAACTAACTGATTTACCTTCTCTAAATAAAGTCTTTATTATTATTATTATTATTAGCTTTCGATGTGATGCGTATAATGCAGTACAGTTTCCTGGTGACCCTGAAGACATGGCTGACAGAAATAATAATGTAGCATACTAAAAATATGTGATAAAAGATAAATGTTTCTTTTTTTGCAGCAGTCACTTTAGCAAGTGAAAATTTGTCCCATTTACTCCAGCCTTGCTGCATCAAATTAACAGCTTTTATTTTAGCAAAATGTTTTGGACCACAACATGTATGAAAAATATGATATTTTTGTTCATGTACAAGAGTCACAAGCAACTTAAAGCACAACATTTGCCCTAAATGAAAAATTCCTGTAGTTTGAACTATCTATAATTTAATACACATCCACAGTATAAAAGAAATGCCTGCTTGATTGTATCGTTACCATAGACCCATATTCATATTAAAGTGTTTTCTATTATTGTATAAGTTTTATATCCGCCATTTCAGTTATGCATGCCCAGTACATTGTGATCATACCTGTGCACAAGTCCATTCATCCATCTGTTTGTAGCAAGAGAGTAAAAGTCCATATATCCCTCTGTCCATGACAAGAACTTGTCATCATGTCTCCTCTCAGAAGGTTTGAATGTGTATTTATCATGAAACTTAGTGGGCTGAATAAAATGAAGGGTTAGTTGAAGTGCAAAACTTATATGCCACATTTTGGTATAAATTTCTGATTATAAAGTTACAAATTAGAGGATATCTGTGTGGCTTATTATGTGGTAAATGTTTGGGAAATTGAGTATTTTGATTTGAAACATCACATGTTAAAATGTAACTTTTTTGTGAATAAAACCTCACATTACGAAACTTCCAGTGATTTAATAAGAGGTTAGTGTGGCTGCACAATCAATTTTTCTTCATTTCTTATTTCTAATATTTGGTTAAATGCTTGAAACAGATGCAGGGTCCATGCCCCCCACCCTCCAACAGAACCAACCATCAGATTTAGTTTTAAACTCCTTGTCGCTCATCTCTTTCATGATTGTGTGGCCAGTTGGTGTGGACAGAGGATTCAGGGAAGGATGTTTACAGATTTCTCCCTATTTCCTAAGGAGTGAGGCAACCATCCCTAGTTGTGCCCTCGCCTACAAATTCCCTCTCATCTCATTGTTCCAGTAGGTGACAGATTAATTGAGCCTTTTTTTAGAGGCTTGGGTGATGCATGGATCCTGAGCACAATAAAGGATAGGGGTGAAACAATTCATCATTATATCAATGCATTGATACTTTTGCTGTAACGATACACATGTCAATAGAAGAGATGGAGAATTGATACAAAACGATACTTACCGCATGTAAGTTATTTTAGTCTTCAGCAGTCATGAATAATTATTATTAGTTGCCTTGTTATTCTTTAAATATAGAATTCATCTGAAACAGCATTTGGAGTCCTATGCACAAATTTTTATAAGTAAATACAAAAAAAGACTATTGAGAATACTCTCTCACCATCTGCAAATTAAAACAAAGTGACGTGGTTCATAATCTGCACAACCCCTGCTCATTCTAAACATGTTCCACATATATAATGAAGTAGCTTACTCATTTTTTAATAATCACTTTTACGTGAAGTTTCGATGTTGAATTTTATTGTGTCTACTTTGGTCGATTTGAAAATTACACTACTGCTGTGTCACACGGTGAAATATGCTACATTGAAATCTTATTGGTGGTTATTGCTTGTTCCAGTCCAGGTTAAATAATAACTACTAATCAGGAATTAGTGTTGCTTATTCCCTGCATGACAAACAGGAAGTACTTGCAAAAGCAACAGAGAAACTTCATGTAAAAGTAATTTATATGTAGTACTAAAACAGAGATGCCATCAGGGTTTGCGATTGTATGGATCATGCAAAATTTGTATGAATTTGCACACTTGGAGAACAGTGATGCGTGAGACCTCCCACAAATCAATTGAAATGAAAATATGCTCGGAGAAGTATACAATTTTTATTTAAGTGACATCTGTTTTTCAGGTAGGCAACTGTTTAAAAACATTTGGGTTCTGCAGGCATGACATGAATGGTTGTTAAACTAAATTTGATTGGCACATTGTGCCCTGGAATAAGCATTATGGTGTAGTTTGAACCTGCCATGAAGGATGTTATAAATGCATGTTTAAAATATGGGCTACCGAGAAAACCAAATATGTCTTTTTTGTTTGGCAAATACTGGCTGATGATAGTGATGATAACAACAGTTTTTAATGTATGAAGTATATTGGATTATTGGAGCTGGGAAATTGTTAATGGAAATAACAGTGAGTGATTTTGAGCCTGAAAATGGTGTTAAATACAAGACATGTGTACATGTTAGATAGACGAATATAGACAGCATGCTGGCCAATCTCCCTTTCAGTGGTATTTTTAAATGTAGAAAGGGCAGAATACTGTGCATTACTTAAAATACAGACAATTTAAAAGTAGAATGCAATTTTTCATTTCTTTTATTAATTTAGCCCTGCAGATCATATGCTACGAAACCATATATCCATATCAGGGTTAAGATAAACAGAATAAATAAGGATGAAAAAATGCAATTAAGAAGTAAAGATATTATTTGAATACCTCTGTCAGCACAAGCAGACTATGGCATTGATGGACTAAAAGCCCTACTACAGTATTATGGAACAGATAAGAAATCTGGCATTGTAGTCAGTAAACTACCAATTTAAGAAAGTAAGTTTATGTTAGTGAAAAGTCCTATTTTGGAGCAGATGTATGCAAAAGACAATATCTGTGAGCTCTGGAAAATTGTAAACAACAGCCACAAAGATCAGTTCCCCATCATCTTCAAGCTGACAAAGTTAGCTATGCATATGCCCCTTCAGAAGGAAGCACAGAAAAATATTCATACACAAATAAGGCACAAAGCATGCACAGAAATAATAGATTAATACTTATAGAACTAGAGTGACATCTTTTAAAGTGGATCAGGAAGAAAGAGAGACAGATATTGAAGTGTTAGGTAAATATTGAACTATGACCATTTCCTCATCCCCCTCCTTTTCTACTCTCCCCTTCTTTTGGTGACAAAGGGTGAAGTCCCCCTTAAGATAAAATCCTGGCAACATATCTCCTTAAATTGTACTTGGGGAACAAATTTGGAATTTCTCTTTTTATGCAGAGATATTTAAGCAGTGAATGAAGGTGCTGATGGAATAAATAAAATTAGCACATAATCAGCTAGGGGGCAGATTTTAAACTGCTAAAGTTTATCACCTTGTGTAAAATTAAAAATTGTAGAATAGGACAAGGTGTTGTCAGTAGTTTTCCTTGTTCAATAACAAATGCAAGTACCTGTGGCCGCATCATTCTTCTGCACCTGCAGGAGGTACAGTGTGATTTTGTTTATATTTATCCTCATTCCCATGCCTGGATTTGTTCTAGTTGAGATTTTCTTTGCACTAGGAAATTGCTTTATTTCTTCAGTTTTGAAGATAACATTGTAATGTTTTCCAAGTTTAAGTGAGATGTGAAATTGGTAATAAGATGTTTCCAAAGCATTCATGTCATGCAAAACAAAGGGTCTGGTGGCTAAAGTGAGTTAAATGGAACCACCATTAAATTGCCTAAAACGCTGAATAAAACTCACTGCCGACAAACAGGTAGTCTGTTTGAAAGTATTTTTGTTTTCTTGCCATCAGTGAGAATTGCATATAAATATATGATAACTATATCTCTATCTGTAATCTGCATACTGAAAATACAACCAGTATGTCAACATAAAGAGGCATCACGCATCTTCCAAAGATGGAAATAACATCAAGTTCATATGTGTATCAATATGTATGATATTGCAGGCTGTGTATCATGAATCATATAGATATGTGGCACAGGTGTATTGTTTCACCCCTAATAAAGGAGGGTTAATAGCTTTCATTTCTAGGATTCTCCACCCCTTTCCACCAGTCCCAACTGGTATCTCTTCTGGTACGAAGTGTGCAACCTTCTTGAGAATGGTGCATAGAGTGACAAATATTATCCTATAATTAGTCAGGATTTTAATCCCAGATCTTCCTAATTTCAAAAATGGGGGAGTTTTTTTTATCTTTCCCAAGAGAACAAGTTTCATCTTGAAGAACATATCAAAATGGAGACATCCACCATGATCTCCATACATCTTTGGTATGCCTTTCTTTACATCTCCATCTTCCCAGCCCACAGGAAATTAATGCAGTTTTGTCTGGAACAGATCTTTCAATTTCAGGCTCTTCTGTTCGGATTAGCTTCCACTCATTACTCCTTTAATAGGGTGAAAAGTGTAATAGTGGTTCATTTAATGAGCATGAGTGTCCCCATCCTCCAGTACTTTGACAAACAGTTGATGCACACCATCCTCCAATATGCCCTTTTAAGGTTTTATCACTGTGTTGGGAGATACTGACTTGTCTAGGACAAATCCCTAATCAGGAGAAGATGGATTAGATGCCTAGTCTTGACCAATAGCGCTTTGCCTAGGATCACACCTCTTGTACCATAAATATGCAACATACCCGGTACATAAATATAAAATGGCAAAAGTCACCTTGCATGAGTTACAGTTTTAAAAGTTAGTCTGCTTGTCAGCAAGGGAAATCAGTGAATACAGAACAATATACAAATTACCAATCTAAAGCAATAATGTCTGGAAAAGTTCAATTAAAGATGATTGAAAGAGTTCAGTTGGTTATATACAGACAGTTCAGGAATGCATTGTGTTGTGTGAACAAGATGTACCCAAAAGTAATCCAAAAGCTTCCTAATCATTTTTTGTGGAGGTATTACTAATTTTCAATAGTCTGCCCTACTAAGACACCAATATTCAGATGATATTGTTGCCACATACAACAAGTCACAAAACTATACGTGGATGTCACTGTTAAGTGCATAGCAAAGAAAACTATGCCCATACTCGAGGTCCAGCTTAAAGCAGCACTATGGATGGCAAAAGACAATATAATACTGTCTCTACTCGCTTATAAGATGAGTCCAGATGCAAACTGCACAGACCCAGATTTTTCCGTCGCTTATTGTGCTAGAAGATCTGGGTCACTGCAGTTTGTTAGGAATAATCAGTAGAACAAACAACACAGATCCTGACCTGCATGCGCATTATACTATGGCAGATCAGGATCTTTGTTGTTTGCAGTCTGACTTAACTTATAAGCCAGTATTTATGGTAACAGGAAGTTTTGTAGCCCTTTAGACTTGAAGGAGTGTGTGTGTGTATGTTTTGGAATTTTAACGTAGCTTTAGCAATTTTTCAGTCATATCACTACAATATCTGTAGTGTGGCAGTTTATACTGATGTCTAGCACTGTATATGGGGCATCATGCCGCAGATCTGTAGCATGATGTCCCACCCAGTCACATATCCTGACACCAGGCCAACCAGTCTTAACTCTAACTTCGTAATGCCAATCAGTGCCTATAGCGAGGCAGCTGCTAGTACCATTTTTATAAGCCTTTGATATGACTTGGCCAGGTTTAAACCCATGACCTCCTGCATCCGAGGCGGATGCTCTAATCACTTAGGCCACTGGAGTTGTGCATATAAACTTAGAGGTAATCAGTATTTAATTATATTATTTGAAATAAAGTATGATAAAAGTAACCATAATTCAGATCATTTCAATCAACCATGTACAAGAAGAATGTTATAATAATAGAAAATCAGTGATATGGAATAATAATTATAAAAGTAAAAATAATAATAAAGCTTGATGACACCAACAGTTACATAAAGCCACACTCTTTACAAGTGGGTTAAAGATACAGCAATATTAACTTTTAAATCCTGTTTTAATACATGTAGATTAGCCATGGTTTGTTAGTTTGCGGTGCTGGACCTTCAATTTTTTTTACAGTGGGGACTCAGAAATGTCCATTTTCTAGAACTGATGGAAACACTCAAAAAATGGAGCAATTTTAATGTTCTAGACAAAATCAGAATAACGTACATGCTATAAAGGTACAAGTGTAGCTGATTTTTGGTCAGAAAACAAGCTTGGCAAAGACAAGAGACTGAATCATAGTTACCATTGAACCATAAACAACTCATATCCACTGTTATAAGGGATGAATTTCACTCCTCCTCGCTAACACAAGGAAGAGATGGAAGACTATTTCATGGGCAAGGTTCTTGAAGGAAGCTTGGATGATGTCATGAAAGCTGCCTTCTGGCAGTCCCATTCCACTTTCTTATCATTTTATTTTTTATCAGTGTCACTCCCGAGTAGGCACGTTTTATGCTTAAGCAAAATCATAACAATTCAATATATTGTTGTGTCATTCTCTAGTCCACAGTAGAGCACCCTACTGCAGACATGCAGCTGTTACAATTTGACCACAAGTGTTACTGAAATTACCCTTGATGTAAGTACTGATGGAATAATAGGAAAAATATGATTATTGTGGTCAAATCCAGATATTGGCTTGGTTAGATTTTGGTTCAAATCCTGCAGTTCATATTAGGTTCAGTGGAGTTGGTCAGAGAACCAAACTAACTTTGCAAGAGTACCACAGACACAATCTGCCCATGTTTTTCGTGCAGAATGCTTGCATTTTCAAGCCTTTGCTTATTGCAGTATCTAGAAACGTTGTCCAACAAACAAAAACACCTTGATGGTAAAACAGACAATCAATATCATAACAAACTCAGTCAATCAACACAGAAAAAAGAAAAGGAATTTTCTGTTACTTGGGAAAAATAACGGAAGGAAAAGCAAGAAATGAGTAATGTTTTTTTATATCATGTCATGCTACTGGAGTATGGTTTAAGGCAGGAGAAATGATTGCTGCCACCTCATGTAATGTAAACAACAAAAACAAGGATTACATATTGATGATTGATGTTACAAGAATCCATTAATCTCCATGGGGTTTGGAACTTAAGTTCCTGAAACTGAACTGTAGGTCATTAGGTACTGTAGAAACTTTTTAGTTGAATATGATGTTGTCAATACTGCATCAGGTTTCACTTCTGAACTTTTCAGATATATGTTTTTCCTGTTCGAAAATAGTATTACATATTTCATTATAACTTGCTGAAAATTGGTTTAACGTGCGGGAAAATATGTACTGCCTCCCCAAGAAGGTCTTGTTGGCAGATCTGCTCCTGACAGCACTGAAAAGTTCTTTTTGACAGCTGATCTTGTGTCATCAGCACCAGTCATGCTGGCAAACTAATCAGTGTAATAACAGCACTTATTGTATTACTGCTGTTAAAATGTAGTCTTTTGAAGGTAAAACTAGTAATACTTACTTATGCCCTGAGTTTCCTCCTCCGAGTCTCTCCCCACTCTTGTCCTTTCAATCACAGTCCAAGTCAGAGATGAATGAGACTCAGATTGCCGGAAGTTTACTAAGGTACAAGACATGTATCATGTTGGGTTTGTTCTAGACATCTGTTTCCTTATTGTATGAGGGAATAATCTCTTCAACTGGGGATTAGCACCGTGATAAAGATATATCAGTGTAATATAAGAATTACATAATATTTGTTTTTTCACTGTCCAGAAAACTACTTATTCCTGTCTTCTAAAATTACAGCTCTCTTCATATTTTGTTAAATGAATAATTGAAACAGTTGTATCACTGCATAATAGGATTCTTGTTATATCATACTAGTAGAGTGTCATTACCCATAAAACAAGTTAATACACTTTTATTTGTTCCTATTACCATGTAAGTCCACCCTCACCCTCATTTTATAAAATTTATAAACTTTTTTAAGCATGCTTGCTAAATTTATCTTAGTCTTATTATAAACACTTATAAACCCATCCCCCTTATAGTTTCAAAAGTTTTTTGGTTTTTCCTCAGGACTTTTCAGGGCCTCATAGTTTAGAAAATTATGTATTCGTAGAGACAACATAAAACACTTCTTTATCTTAGTTTATGATCCAGAAGTTTGTTTGTTTCAGGTCACACTTCACTTGCTGGAGGCTGAGAAAAGAAAGCTCAAAACATTGCAGAGGGAACTAGAAGAACGTCAGCTCATGGGAATTACTTCAGAAGAAGTGAGATTTTTTTAGGAATATTTTGTGTTATTTGTACGTTTCTAGTTTACGACAGTCAATAAAGCTCTAAAAAGTCATGTTAGACACAAAACATTTGTAAACTTTAAATATGAAATATTTACTGAAAAAAAATTCCTGCATTGAATCTTCTATGATCTCAAAGTCAGAATTAGAATATATGGTACATTTGTTACACTACTGGGAATTTTTACTTTGTCAGGTCAAAAATTGGCAACATTAATTTTTATCATATATAAAATTCTTAGAGTTAGTTCCATGTTTATAAAATGTGGCTTTAACAGTGTTTATTAAGCTCTGCATACAACCAGGTGAGTTTACACGTGACATGAAAATGTGTCATTATTTCAAAAGGGAGAGTTAGTCAGACACTCCTCATGTTAATGGCTGGGTAGCATGCTGCTCCTTCCAATACAAGAGGTGGTACACCATGTACCTCATATCCAAAACAGCGTGTTGGTCCCTCTCACTAGGGAGGTGGAGCATGGCACACATATTCGTGACTGTGTTGCTCCCTCCCTCTAAGGAGGTGGTGCACTGCACACATCATTTTCGTGACAGCATTTTACTCTCACCCATTAGGGAGGTTGTGCACTGTACACCTCATGCCCACATGTGGTTCCTTCCATGTGCCCCTGCCCTCCCCCCCCCATTGCTTCTGAGTGATGAGTTGGTTGAGTATAAGGTACTCCATTCTGGTGAAATTCAGAGAAGAGGTGCACACCCTTTTTCGGAAAGGGGCAGTTGGGAGAGTCATGAATGATTACTGTTGTCTCTCGCTAAGGCTATCAGATTGGGCGGGCTCCATTGACCTTTGGGATGCCAGTTTAAACATCTTGATATTTCCTCCACAAGGCAAATATTCCTCCAGTTTTGCTTAGACCTGGAAGTTTTTCAAATCTGTGTTCTGCCATTTGGAATCTCTGATGCACTCATTGTCTTCACCTGAGTTAAGGGAGTAGTAGTGTCCTACCTCCTATTACTCCATGATTTCAATGACTGGCTGATCCACAATGTCCAGGTTAAGTCCTTTCATCAAGATCTGTTCCATTGTTGGTCTATGTTAAGTCAGTTGGGTCCACTTTCCAACTTTGAGAAGGATGAACTTATTCCATCACAGGATGAACTTCCTCAATCGATCAGATAGATCAAATTCTATCACTCTTAGAGGTGCTGTGAGCAAAGACATCATTGTCTGCTTGCCTCTACCTATCCCTGTTGAACACCGCTGTGGACTTGGTTCCCCTAGAACATCTAAATATGCAGTCTCTACATTTTTCTCCTTCTCATAAGGTGGAAAATGGGGGCCCTGAGTGGCTGAGTGGTCTAAAGCACTTACCATTCCGGATCACTGCCATCTCACCTCTGTCAGCATGGGTATGAGTCTCAGGCTTGGCTAACGTGGGTACATGAGAAAGCTTGCCAGTAGCTTCTCTTGGGTTGGTGGTTCTTCCCGGGGTTTTCCAGGGTTCTTCCACCACCAGTTGTACTGGCTGTCATGTATAGCCTATTTTGTTCTGAAAAATGGTGTTAAACCCTACAACAACAACAACAACAACAACAAGGTGGAAAACAAACAAAGATTCTCAATCAGCCCTGATCACTCTAGGTCCAATGTTTCATCACCGATTGTGCTGATGGATGAACTGGGACAGATTCCTGACTTGGGTCTCCATGCATGCACCCAACCCCCATTCCTGTCTGTTCACTGATGTGTGAGATTCTGTTTGGGATACTTATTTAGAGCTGGAGGGTGTAATTACCCAGGGTCTTTGGACTCTGGCTGAATCATCCCTGCACATCAACAACATAGAAATGAGAGGAGGTAATAATAATAATAATGACTTTGTTTAAAGAGGGTAACACAATTAGGTGAAGAACTAATCTACCTTGAGGCACTTATACAAAGGAAATTTATTTTTTAACTTCATCTCTGAAGCCACTGGATATATTGGGTTTGGAAGAAGGAAATAGAGTGGGCATTTCTAATTTCAACTGGAATACTATTCCAGAGCAAAGTTCCAGAGTATTGGAAACTTTTTGTGAATAATTCCTTATTTGGTTTGGGAATTTTATACTGTTTGGTGGACATGGATCACAGGTGGGGAGTATTACCAGGTAGTCTACACCAGAATAGTGATTGTAAATAATCAGGAGCACTATTATTGGATATCCTGTACATTAATTTGGCTTTTCTCAACCAGATTCAGTCTTTAATTGGTAATATTTTTAACTTTCTTTCTGGATTGATATTAGCCCAAAAGCCATTTTTTGAAGATGTGCTAGCTTTGCTATGTTTTAATCATTTGTATTACAGTAGTCTAAATAGCGTTGTATGTAACTGTTATAAAATAGTTTGAATTACCCCATACTGTATTACAGTAGTCTAAATAGGGTTGTATGTAACTTTTATAAAAATAGTTTTCTGTGCCTTTCAGGGAGAGAATGTCTTGTCCTACTGAGAAGCCATAAACTTAAATTAACTTTTTTACTGTTATGTTTGGTATGTTCAGTCCATGATAGGTTATTATCCACCAAAACACGGTCCAAGTAGACTATCATGACAGACCATTTGCAAATTTTTATCCTTCCATGTCAGACATAGTTCATCACTATCAAGATTTGTTTTTTTTTGCTGTGTTGATATAAATAACATTTTAGTTTTGCCATTATTACCACCATGCCATTGCATGTGCACCAGTTGTCCAGTTTGTTTATGGCATTCTGTAAAGAAATTTCTAGTTCATGCTTTGTGTTTTGGATGTCTGACAATGTTGTGTCATCTGTATAGAGATCTGTAGATGATATTGTGTCCCTTAGTAAAAGTGGTAGGTCACTAATAAACAGTATAAACAATAACGGACCTAGAATTGAGCCTTGTGGTACTCTATATTTAATTGTTTCAGTTTCAGACAGAACATAATTTATATAAACATGTTGTGTTCTGTCACTTAAGTATGAAGTAAACCATCTAATTGTGTTTTCATCACATTGGTAAATTTTCAGTCTTCTTCAAAAGAATTTCATGATCCACCATGTCAAAAGCTTTCCTGAAATCTACAAATACAGATCCTATTATATTACCTTGATCAAGTGCTTGAAGCCATTTATCAGTTAGGGAGATCAAGGCAGTTTCACATGAATGTTTCAGTCTAAAGCCTGATTGGTTAGGATGTAACAGCAAGTGTTTGGTTAAATATGACATGAACGAGTCATGGACATGTTTTTCAATCAATTTTGACAAGTTTGGTTGTATTGAGATTGGCCGGTAGTTATCAGCATCATCCTTAGAACCAGATTTGTGAATAGGCATTACTTTTGCAGTTTTCCATGTTTTGGGAATAGATGAGGTTGCAGTACTTAAATTGATTATGAATGTTATGCAATCAAAAATAGCAGAGGCAGAAGTTTTCATGAGTTGTGTACCAATCTGATCAAGTCCTGTAGCTTTCTTGGTATCAAGTTCACTGAAACATTTTTTAACAAAGTTTTTTCATACTGGTGGGATAGTGAAACACACCTTAGAGATTTCGCTGCTGCAGAACTTTTTCAGTTCATTAGAATTGTTTTCTATCACTTGTTCTTTTAACTTTGTGGTAATATTGGTGAATAAATTATTGAAAACATTTGCAGTGTCAGTGTCATAAGTGGCTATGGTGTCATTACCAGAAGTGGGTGAATTTTATTGGTCTGATCATTGTGTGTTCCCCCAATGAGTTCATTAAAGACTTTCCAAATGGAGTTGGTGTTGCTCTTTTTGTTTTCAAGCACTAAGTTTGTTTAGCTTTTTTAATCATTCTTGTTATTTTATTTCTCCATACTATATATTGTGCATGGTTTCTGAGAGCCTTGAATTGGTCTTGTGTTTTCATAGCATCTAGGGTTTCAGTAGTAAGCCAATTACCGGTAGGTTGGATTTCAACTTTACACAATGTACTTTCAGTTGTGCATGCTTAGAGGCAACATGCATAAATAAGTCAGTCCACACCCTCAGAGCTTCATCTGTGTCATAAAAATTGTGGATTATATTCCATGGAACTTTGTATAGGTCATTGAGAAATTGTTCTTCATTAAAATTGATCTGTGCATGATATACCTTTCTTGTCAAAAAAGTAGGATAGTGGTCACTAAGACCAACATTCGGTACAATAACACAAGCCACATTGTCTGGTAGGTTGGTATAAATATGATCAATAAGAGTGCTTGATATTTCTATTACCCTTGTGGGTTCATTTACCAGCTGAACTAGGCCTAATGATTCAATAAATTTCATCCAGTTGTTCCTAATTTGAGTATTGAGTAGGTACTTATTTACATCGCTGAGTATATATGTTTCTTTCTCCTGGGCAAGAACATTTTCCATTTGTTTCAGAAAGTTATCATTCCAAATTGCTTTGGAGGAAGGTCAGTGTGTCATGGTTTCCTCAGATAACACATCTGTCATAGCATATCTGTGACATCATGGAGGCACACATGCCCCTTCTCTTTGCGTGGAGGTCTGGAACCTCCTGTACTGGGCCATCTTAGAGAACATCACCCTTTGAGTCTGCAGCATTCCAGGTAAAAATAACATACTAGCAGACAGTCTGTCCAGGAATGGCAGAGCCATCCTCGGATGGTTTCTTCACCACTTCTTCATCCTAGGTGAAAGTGCAGGTACACCCTCTCTCCTGCAGAGCATACCTCTTCCTTTAGTTCCTGTTGACACCCGACTACCATGGGTTTGGTCAGGTGTAATTGTCAATGGTTGGGTCTTTTCTATCATAAGAGATGGTTTCAGGTTTTGGTTATACAGTCTCTTTCTCTAGTATGGTTCTCAATCTGCTTCTGCCAAACAAAACTGGTGCACATAAATGAGTCGGTTCATTCCTTTCTTTGAAAGGGTGCGGAAGAGAGTGTGGTAAAAGACCAGTCTCCAGCCTTCTAATCCTGAATTTTCATGGTTCCCAAGAAAGTGGGAAAGTCTTGTCTAATTATTGAGCTTTTCTCCCAAATTGATTTCTGCTGGAGGAACCATTCAAGATGGATAACACAGCCTCAGTCAGGAATGCCACAAGACCTGGCAGTTGGGTGGTGTCCATCAATCTTAAGGATGCTTATCTTTACATCCCTATCATTCCTCCACAAAGAAGTGCCTCTGGTTTGCTTCAATGAAGAGATCTTACAATTTTGTGGTCTGCCATTTGACCCTCCATACCCAGTGCTTTACCAGGGTCATGCGAGTAGTTGCAATCCATTTAAGATCATTAGGTGTCCCATTCTTCCAATATTTTGATGATTGGTTGATTCACAATGGCAGTCTTGAGTCCCTCAGACTAGATCTGTCCTACTGTTGGTCCATAGTGACCAGGCTGGGTCTTTTATTTAAACTTAGAGACATCAGAGCTCAGTCCGTGATTGTGATGAATTTCCACACAAACAGAGAGTTAGTCTGTAACTCTCTTGACAAGAGTAGACAAGATCCTATCCCTGTTGGAGACATAGAGAGTAAAGACAGTGTTGTCATCTCATCTTTTCCTCTCCCTGCTGGAGACCTTGAACTCTGCAGTGGATCTGGTTCCCATAGGCAGACAACACGTGCATCCTCTCCAGTTTCCCTTTTTAGCAGCTTGGAAACTGCATAGGGACCCCATGATTGCTCTGATTTCTCAGGATTGGGATTTCCACTGTCCTCTAAATTGGTGTTTCTGACTGGAGGCCCCATGTTACCCCCATCTGACCCCAGTCATACCTGTTCACAGCCACATCAGATTCAGGGTGGGGTGCTGATCTATTGTTGGAGGGACTGATTCTTCAGGGTTTTTGGTCTCTGGAAGAATCTACCCTCCGCATCAACAATTTGGAAATGGGGAGGCGGTCAGTGTTCTTAGGTCTTCATGGGTGTATCCAGCAAGTAAGAGGTTGCTGCATGATGGTCTCCTCCTACAACACATTGATGATAGCGTACCACGTTGGATAAGGAGGCACACATGCACTTTCTCCCAGCATGTAGGTTTGCGAAGGAATATCCTTCAGAGTTCACCACATTCCCACAGCAAAAAGATTTTGGCAGACAGTCTGTCAAGGAAAGAAAATATATTTCTTACAGAGTGATTACTTCACGAATCCAAGCAGACTCCTTCTTCCATGGTGCACTTGTTTGTTACAAGGCTGAACAACAAGCTCCCCTTTTACATTTTTCTAGTCACAGACCAGAAGGCTTGGGCATTGGATGCTTTCAGCCAGAAATGGGGACATGAATTTGCTTACAGCATCTCATCCGTCAGGATGATCCTACAGGTTCTACACAAAGTCAGGCACACCATGGGTCAGCTTATTCTGATTGTCTCTTGGTGGTTCCAACGATCATGGTTCAGTTATCTTCTTGATCTGCTGGTTGACCATCCAAGGACTTTACCATGTGAAATGGAAAATCTTTTGTGATTGGTGTTGTGGAACATGTGTCAGTCCAAACTGTCTCTCACTGAGTGCAGTGGCAGATTTTGTTCTCTTCCTTTTTGAAGAGAAGCAATGTTTGGTTTGATGCTATTAAGGGCTATCAAGTAGCCCTTCTCAGATATTCAAAAAGCCATTGGGATGGATTCTCACATAGCAGACCCAATCAGGTATTTCAGATTGCAAAGACAAGTGTCTCGCTCTCTAATGCCTAGGTGTAATCTCTGTTGTGTTTTATTGTCTCTAAAGAAACCTTCCATGAGCTCTTGGGTGAAGCTTCGTTTGAAAACCATACCCTCAGGATGGTGTTCTTGCTAGCTCCATGCCATATTCATAAAGCAGGGCTGTATCAGGTTCAGTGGGAATTATGAGTCAGTTTCTTTTTTTGCTAGCCATGTATTTTTTATAGCAAAATACCAGCTTCCTTTGGTTGCTTCTTTCCTGATTGAGATCCCTAATGTCAGCTGTATCTGTGCTGGAGATTAGCAAGATAGGCTTTTGTGTCCAGTTAGAGGTCTACATTTTTACTTGGCTGCCTCTAATGAGAAAAGAAAGGGTAGGGAGGATCATTTTCTCCCCACTGAATGTTCAACTGATATTTCAGCTTCCACCATTTCTAGTTGGGTTGCATTAACAATCAAGAGAGCTTACAGGTTCCTTATTGACAGGGACCATGAGATTCAAACCCTTGCTGCCTCATTGGCTTATGTAACTATTTTATCTTTGAAGGATGCTATGAAAGTCACATTTTGGCACTGTCAAATGCTTTCTCCCCCATTTACCTTTATTTGTTAGCTCACCCAAGGAAAGGCATTTTTCTAACTGGACCCAGTTGTTGTCGTGCACAAAGTGGCCCATGCGGATTCCATCCCATTTTAGTCTCCTGCACTTTTGTGAGGGTGAGCATTCATTGTGTTTGTTTTTTATTTGCCAATTGTCAGATCATCAGCCTCCCACCAAACTGATGAACTCAACTATGCAGTAGCAATAGGTGTGGTATTACTGGTATGAAAATTTGGAAGGTAAAACCAATTTTAATGATGAAATATTTACATGTTACTATTGCTAGATTCCCTTCTCTCACTTAGAAGTTTGGCTGCTTCCTCAAAATAATAAGGAGACACCAGAATGCATACCCAATATGTGTTGGGCTGTAATGCAGGAGTGGTCCAGTGTTCTGGATGAAATTTTAATAATTCAGTTGGGGTATTTTTCTACTGGAAAAGTACTACCTTTGCAGTAGCAACAGGTAAGTATTACATTATTAAAATTAGTTTACCTCCCCTCCCCTGAAAATCTGTCACTTTTTTCTCTTTGCAATTTTATATTTCTAGAAAAAAAATTTCTTCAAACTCATATACAGGTAGAATTTTACAAGATTTTTTTTTTACATGGAATAAATTTAAATAGTTGTGTGAGACATGTAATAGGCAGGTTAATGCTATTGCAAGTTGTGAGAAGACTTGTACTGTTATTGCCAAAATTTCTGTTGAAGATTCTGTACATTTACTATACAAATCAAAATACATCAGATGTTTTTAAATTTGTAAGTGCAGCATGGATTGTTATCATATGGTCTCATAAATAAGCATGCAGACATGTATGCCTTATTAGTATTTACAAACAATATACATGTAACAATTTGATTCTGCAAAGGTCTGTGATTGATATCTTCTTAGCCACCTGAAACTGCTGTATGAAAAATCCTGCATTCCCTACCTTTACCAGCTAGAGACAGTAAGAGGATTCTGTACAGTATTGTGTAACTTTGACCAATCAGGAGTCCTTTGTTACATGGATTTCAGGTACATTTTCATAAAAATAAAGAAAGGCTCAAAGATATCTGGAAATTTAATAATGTGACATGGAACATTTATATTGATCCTTGCTGAGAACACAGTGATTCAGATAACATAATACAATCTCATGTTTTAATTTGCTTTTCTAAATTGATATTTGTAATATTTCATTCAGTATGAAGAATCACATTTATTTTTATCAAGGGTCATTCCACACAGAATTTTAAATGACGTCTTTCATCTTTTTTTTTAAAGGGAAATAATCAGATTGAACAACTTCAGGCAAACATAAGGTGAGTGTTGTGTATGGGAGATAACTCTTGTGGACTTGTAGCTATTTTCAGTAGAAACCATTTTTTTTTCTGTAAAAGTTAAAGCTGAAAATAATAACTAACCTCAAAATTTTGGAAATTGATTAAATTGTGTTTATGCAAATCATATATTGTACTTTATCTGCAATAAGCCATTCAGAACAGGCTAATCAGTATTTTTGTTATAAAGCAGGGTCACATATCCTTGGTACATATTTTATCAACACTTTGGTAAAATGTGGTTAATTGGGCTTATTAAAAAACAAGGGCTCGTCATTGCATAATTACAGTATCCTTTTTGTTTTTATTTTGTTTTTTAATGTTTGACAAGTTTTACCCCATTTCAAATAATATACCATACCCCCAGAGTAAAGACATTCATATATGATATGCAAATAACACCCAGTTACTTGAGATTTAATAGAAGACAAACACATACGCTATACCTAGTAACCTAACCGATAAGAGGCTTTTTGCCTGCCACCAAAATGTATCTTTTTATTATTTTAACCCATCAAGAGAGGCTACCCCATTTATAGGGCCAACATTTCCGTGCAGAAAGATAGATTGGGGGCCCATAAGACAGAAGCCACTATTATTTTTTATACACTTGTGATAAGGTAGAGTGTATTATGTTGTCTGTCTGTCCATCCCTCTATTACCAATTTTGTTTCTGCGCAGTAGCTTTAGTTGTCCCTTTGCATCTACCAAATCTTGTGGAAGGCTTGCCATTGTACATGTAGTAAGAAAGAACCCTATCAATTTCAGGGTTAAGAGGTCAAAGATCAAGGTCACTGTGACTGAATGAAGAAATATGGTTCCCACACATTAACTCCATTTCTCCACCATTTGCATTTTTGCATGACTTGTACTTGAGATAAAAGAAGTACCCTATTGATTTTGGCTCAGCAGTCAAAGGTAAAGACCACTGTAACTGATAACAAGAAAATGGGTTCTGCCAATTAACTTCAGCTTCCATCATCTTCAGTTACTAAACTTTGTAGATGCCTTGCACATAGTGTAAGGAAAAATCCTATCAGTTTCAGAGTACGGTAAAAGATAACAGGTAAATATCACAGGACTAAAAGAATTTTTTAAAAATGGCTTCAGCACAATAACATTAGTTCTACATATACATCAAGTAAACTTTGTGGATGACTTGCACTTGGAGTAGGGAAAAAGACTTTCATTTGAGGAGGGGGTAGGTCAGACGATCAAAAGTCAAGCTAACTGACTGAAAGAAGATTTTTTTCTCCACACAATTACATTAGTTGTAGATCACAGACCTGTCCCAATTCAAACATAACTCATCCATTTCCATCAAAATGAGAAATAAAACATTAGGCACACTTGCAGGTTTGTTTGCTTGCTTCATGGGGTTTAGCACCATTTTTCAGCACATGATGGCAGCTAGTATATTTCGTAGAGAAAGAACACAGGAAGACCAAAAAAAAAGAACAACTTACCCATGAAATCTGCTGCCAAACGTTCTCACATTGGTTAAGTAGAGGCTCAAGCTCAGATAGAGGTGAGATGTGTTAGTGATCTGTAAAGGTGAATGCCTTAGACCATTCAGTCACTCAGGGCCCCATTCTTGTAGAAATAAACATCAATTTGATTTGTTTGGTGATTCAACTCTGGCAGCACATACCACATATGTTGAAACAGAAGAGGCTGAAAAAAAACGTTCCTGCTTTATACAATGGTGTAACAATACTCTTGTTTCATGGTGTAATGATTGATATATTAACATGACAGGAATGATCATGTTCCATTATTATTTTCAGGGGATTAATTAAAATCCTAGTTTACAAATAACAGTAGTTTAGCAGCAGTAAATTTCAGTAAAGTTTTAATTTTAAGACATAACTGACAGAAACTTGTGGCAGATGCCTATCAAACTAAATTTAAACATCCCAGCCAAAACGCTTAAATTATACAAAGTCTCCCTCTATCATACAAGGCAATCCCTCGTGTAGTATGTGATGTTATGGTGGCTGTGTAAAATTTATGGCCTTTTGTTTCCAATTGATGGGATATAGTATAAATCAAGAACTATTTCACATGATTACGTGACAGTCAGTAAATGTTGGTTGACTATTTTGTGCTGAGAAAGGGGGATCTGCAGGCTGTTACTAGGAGCATATTGGGCTAAAATTATATGTGGTTATCAAAATATTGTCAACTGCAGAAGTAATTTCTGCTGTTTGGAAAAATACAGAATAAATGTGATGCCATAATGGATGAAAATATTGATAAAAGCTTCCATATGAGAAACATAGCAATGTAGGTTGAAGATTTTAATTATTTGTTAAATTTTGTTTGCATTCTTTTAGCACTGCTGTTACAAACATTTAATGCCTTCCAGTTTGGTGGACTAGTGGAACAGCTAATTACTGAACATCTTTTAAAATGTCAAAAATGCAGTATATTGATGCAATACAAGGTGATGCATTATAATTTGACACATGCATTGAAGAAAATTTGATAGTTTTTTTTTAAAACTGTGTTCACTATAATTCTTTAATTCATGATGATCTCCATAGAATTTCTTTGTTTTTCTCACAGCCACATACAACAACAGTATGACCAGCTGGAACAGGAGTACAAGACTATGGCCACTCGTGTCATCCTGAGGAGCTTCAACCTCAACCCAGTAAGACAACCCTATGAGTTCTATATTGCTCTTTAGTTAGTTATCAGTGATCAGAATATACAGTGGTTTCAGTATATTTTAAGGGGTACTAATTTACTGTGGTTTAGAGTGGTTTCAGTATTTTTATGGGTTACTAATTTACTGTGGTTTCAGTATTTGTTTATGTGGTACCAATTTTTATGGATTTTGTGGCTGTTCCAAACCATGAAGTTAAAATCCCAACAATAAAAACGAGCCACACGTGATGCAAACAGCCACCATCCACCTCCAACCTGTATTTTTGCTGAGACATTCCTTGTGATTTGGTCTCAACTGCTTGTTAATTCAACTTGTTTACTGTAAGAAATTATTATCTTTTATATGTGTTTGTTTTATTTAACCCTTTTTTGAACAAACATATAAAAGAATTCTAAAGCATTTTTTATTGTTCCAGTTTAAATGTATATATATATATATATATATATATATATATATATACACAGTATTCAGTAACTGTTGGTTCCACTCACAGCCTAAATTGATATACTGTGAGATCAGTAAGGATAGAGAGAAAATAGACAGAAGGTAGAGATTTTAAGTGTTTGTCTTATTATTGAAAATGAAAGATCAATGATGAAATAATCCACAGAAGTTAGATTTAATGATTATTTGCATTGTTACTTCACATAGTTGAAACTGATGTTGAAAATACACATATGAAATCAGTGTTATTCTCAACATTTCTCTGTGTTTTAAGATTTTACCACAGCTGTAATCCATCTGAATGAATAATCTACATAAAACATACATAAATGCAAACATTTATACTTCTAATTAAAGGTAGCATACTTTTCTGTTAAACTTTAAATCGTCCTGAAAGCACATCTCATTTTATCCATTCTTTTTTAATCTAAATGAACAATAAGACAGTATACTAGAACTGTTGCTTGAAGCACATATACTAATTAAGCACTATGTACATACACTAATTACAGCACAGTACAAAAGCTTGTATGCCACTGATTCTCAGGCAAAACCACTGAAAAAGCATGTCAGTCAGTTCTCCAGGTACACACAAACATTAATGTTATGGAAATAATTATGAAATAGCATTAAATTGCAGTTTTCTCAGAGTTATGGATAAATAAATCCAATCTCACATACTGGTGAATCACCATGGTTTTAATGTTTGACAGTCCACTGATAAGGTGTATTGATCTACACCATGGGGTTCATTTCCTATTATGCCACTGTGACCTTCTTTTGAGACCCTTACCCTCAGACTGTTTTCTAGCATTCCTTAGTATCCATGAGGTATGGAGCAAGCTTTGTGCTCTGTCCATAGAACTGTCTGTGCTTCAGTGCCAGTTTTGAGTCAGTCTCCCTCTTTTGCCTACTTGGTTATTTTGTTTTTAGCAAAAATAAACCAGCTTCCTTTATTGGTTCCACTACCTGTACAAATCCTGAGTCTTTGATATATTTGTTCGAGGGATGATCAGAATAGACTTTTATGCCTGGTTAGGGCTCTATGTTTCTATTTGGCAGCCCCTAAAGGGGAAAGAATGATTGGAAATGTCTTTTCCTTCCACATAAGGGTTCAGCTGACATTTCGGCTTCCACTTTTCACAGTGGATTTTCACGACCATCAAGAGAGCTTATCAGTCCCTTACGGACCTTTTCATTCATGAAGATTGAAGCCCACAAGGTTCAAGCCATTGCTACACCATGGCAGATTGGTAAATTCAGCTACACATTAGTAATAGCTAATGTATTACTGATATTAAAATGTATGATAGTGCTTACTGACAATTCAGCCTCCATTATGACAATGATTACTGACAATTCTGTCCACTTTTTATGTCAACTCTTACCTCAGATCCAGCCTTCTTTATGATTGTGATCACTGACAGTTTGACCCCCATTATGACAATGATTACTGACAATTCTGCCCACTTTATGTCAACTCTTGCCACAAATCCAGCCTTCTTTATGATAGTGCTCACTGACAATTCGACCCCCATCATCACTGTGCTTATTGACAATTCTGCCCACTTTATAATAATAATAATAACAATAATGATAATAATAATAATAATAATAATAATAATAATAATAAGGGGGGTGACTCATTTAGCTACAAATGAGAACTATTGAACATGTAATCATAATTTTCTGAATGTGTTTAAATATTAGAGCAAAAGCAGCATTGCCTCAAAATATTTAAACCATGAACAATTTCATGAAAGCAGCTTGAACAAAATACATTTGAAAGCTTTGCAATGCAACTCTGAACAAGGTATCTTCCACCCACATGTCTCAGATTAACAGTTAATCATAACTATATCAATATTAAAACTACTTCAAACATCAAGTGCTTGTTGTGGAATGCCAAGAATTTCCTCAAACATTTGAATTCCAAACTTTTTAAAGGAATCTAACTAGATTTAAAACCATGACATGATAAAACAATTCACTAATAACCTAAAGTTAATTGACTTATTTCTTTCACTTCTTATGTTTTTTTCCTCATTTATGTACTTAATTTTGGAAGATACCTGTTTTCTTCTCTATTAGAGACAATATTGGATAATGAGGAACTCAAACACTGGAAATTTGGTTCCACCAAAGTGAATGCTCTGAAATCTGCAGGATTAATTTGGAAAAGCAGTGTGCAGCAAGACAAAAAATTTGATGCAGTTAATAGCTAATTAAGAAATATGTTATCTTGAACTTTCAAGTAAATTTGATAGTTAACATCAGTAGCTACTTCAGAAATATTTTGCCTGGAAGTTTCAAGTAAAATTGATAAAGGAGCATTGTATATAAGGCAGATTAGGGACTGTTGTTTGTTCTATTAATTAAGATGGATAAACTAACTGTGTAGACCTAGATCTGCTGGTACATTATGTGATGGTAAATTAAGGTCTGTATTGTTTGTTCTGTTGATTAAGATGGATAAGCTGCATAGACCTAAATCTGCTTGTACATTATTTGATGGCAGATCAGGGTCTGTGCAGTTTTTAGTTTGACTCTACTTACAAGTGATAATATTCAGTAGCTTAAAAGTTTCCACAGTAACAGCAGCTTAAGACAGAATATTGATCTATGTACATAATTGACACATCACAGAAAGCGTACACTTGAAAATTTAGATAGAAAATGTGACCAATTTGTTATTAAAAACCATGCTCAAGGGCCATCTAAGACACCAGAAAATGAGGATACTACAAGTTGAAAATTTAACCAAAAAAACCCCTTCGTAATAAATAAATGTTAATAAATAATAAATAAATAATAAGAGGGCAGGATATAAACCAAGGAATTTGTTAAAATTGGTAACCTTAAAGCTGATTTGACACTGATCCTACATTCACAACATATATAACATCAATGTGTGAAAATATTTTGGTGTTTTTGAAGTTGTCTTGCTTTTTTATCTGAAGATAAAGTAATCTATATATTTGAGACACTGAATTGACTTCAAGAATAGTCTTACACAGATCAGATAGCTTAACTGACTGTTCACTCTCTTGTTTTTGGAGATGCTTGTCCTTAGTTAAAGAAGATTTATGAAGCTTTGTTTATGTTTTTTTTTATCAGATTAGATTGTTATTCACTGAATTAATAGCTTTTCTGCAGGCCTTTACCATAGCTATCATGATAAATATTTTAACCCTTTGATAAGCTTTTGCAACAACAATATTAGGTAGACTGTTCTTGTCTGACAATTGCATTGACTTTGAAATGCATCCCCACTCTGTCTGAATAAGACTGTTGTGATGGATGGGATCTACACTGACTGGAGATTACATAATGTGGAAATAGTGCACCTAGTGATTACTTGTGATGGTCTGTCCCTTCCACAGCCTACACCATTTCAGAGTAGGGTAGTATGGACTCATTTCAAATTTGTACTCTGCTAATTTAAAACCTTGATATGTACATTTTGCAGCTTACAATGTATTTGCCAGAAGTGGAATTCATAACTTTCATAACAGCACCATAACTAATTTGGTATTTACAAAAAGAATTGGTATTTTGAAATAAATGCATGAATACTGGTCGTTGCATAAATCGTAGATTACAATGTCATGCAAGAAACAATTTATTTTTCTATTCCCAAAACTCCAATCATCAAAGATTAAATTAAAAGGTAAAGGCAATCAGACAACAACCACCATTCTACCGATGAATTAGTTCACTGAAAACACCTAATTTGCTTTTGTGTTTTCTAGTTCTTTTAGCTCTCATAGAAAACTTATGGAACACCATCATGTTAAAAATTGAATAACTTCCAATTCATGATCAGACCTATATCTCCATATGGTATCATCCAGTTCGGCACCAAAAGAAAAAGGTACTACATTCAGTACAAAATGTTCCTTAGCTGGATCGTCTAAAGAGTGAAATTGCATCAGCAGAATATTGTCTCTATTTTCTTTTCAGTAACAAATAGAATATGGTCTCAAAAGATTTTTATTTTACTAAAATTTTACTTTTCATTTCAACTTTAAATTTCTAAATACTCATGATTAAACCCATATTCTTCATTATAAACATATCCCCGATGCTAACTATATGAACCACAGCATTTTTAACATTTATTTGCAATTATTTGAATTCTTTTTTCAAATTCTGCACCTAAAAAATAAGGTGCTTCATTCAGTACTCAGTATTCCCATGGTAGGTCTGTAAAATGATTGAAATCGCTTGAATAGAACATTGTCTCTAAGGGCTGCTCGATTTAAACATACATGGTATCCAGGGAAGTAGTTTTTTGAAAATATATGCCAGGGTAATTTGATTTCATTGAGTTAAGTGATAAGAAAGTTCTAAATTGCATCAATGGGTGAGTACCCCACATTAACCCTTTAGCCACTACAGCTGTTGTGCAGTTTCACTACTGCTGAGTGCTATCATATCAGTTACTGAGACTACTGAGGCTGGTTGCTAGGCTGAATACTAGAGCATCATCATTGCTGACCACAGAAACGGACAATAAAAACATGGTTACATTTACATTCATTATTTCATTAGTTTTTGCTGGATTTCAGTGAAATAAAAAACAGCTTACCTTGTACATGTATAGTGTCTGTTATTCATATATTTCCACTTTATATACTCCTACATCCCATCATACAAGAAATCCCAGTCATGTAAACTGTTTTGAATCCCACAAAATAAATCCAATATTTACATATGTACTATAAAAACATGAATGAAATCCACACTCTAATTACAAAGTTGAGAGTGGTACATCTCAAAACGGTCATTATCCACACATAAATGTACTTGGCATTGTTTGCATCCTATGAAAACATCATGTCTCCTCCCATCCCTTACACACATCTTGTATATTCCAAGATATGCCCACACTTCCGTGATGCTGGTTTCATACCATTTCAGGTCTTGCTTTTGGTCCCCCATTTTCTTGGCATAATCATTTGTTTCTATCACAAGCTTTTCCACCAGACAGTCAGGAAAAAACTTGAGAAAAAAATCTTTCTCATTGCTTAGTGGTCCAAGCTTGATTATTGAACCAACATGAGAATCAAAATCATCGATCTTGAACACGGCGAGGTCATCACTTCATTGTGCAAGTGGGACTATGTCCTCCTCGTCATACCATTCAAAATCACTTACATCTGGTGTTGAAACGGGACTAACATCAATATCTGATCCATTTTCTAAGTATGATCCATTAAACTCTTCCATATCGCTTGCACTGAACCCTTCAAAGTCGCTCATATCTGAATCAGAATCCATCTTTGTTTATCTCAACTACACGTGTTTCGTAAATTGCAGGAAAGCCCTTCCGGTGTGTCTAAATTTAACCTCTCAGCTTTCAAACTTGTATCAAGATGTTGAGTAAACAGTCCTGTCATTGGTTATGATAATCAAAAATATGTAAACTTATGTAGCTTCAACCAATCAACGTTTAGTTAACATAGCGGTCACGTCTGCATAGATGCGACACTGGGGTTTCGAGTACTGCTGAACTATATGCACATAAGCGACGCTGGGGTAATAAACAAGGCTTATCGACATTGCATATAGGCATCAGTGGGGTTCAGGAGCTATTTACAGGGGATGCTTAGATGTGGCAGTCATAGCTAAAGGGTTAAAAGTGCCTTCGTTGTGTCCCAGGTATGTTTTACTTGAACAGTCCTAACGCAGCCATTTATCTATATAAGACTTGCCAAACTCACAGCTTCACTTGATTTTTCCAGGAAAACATAAAAATTTCAGTTAAAATTTTAACATTATCATTGGTTAATAATATTTTTCTGTTGCCTCACTGGGCTTTCACATTTGGAAAAATAGTTAGCTAGCCAGTATTCATTTTTAGTTGTCCTAAGCATCAAGGCAATGAATTTTTTTATATCACCTGGTCTTGTAGCTTAAGGCAGTGTATGGCACAATCTCTGTAGTGCAATCAGTTTGATGGATTGCCATGAAACTTGATAAACATTATGATTCTCATCTAAAGATGTTCATATTGACAAATCAGCATATCCATACATTTTTGTGAGAGTTATTACCTTTTGTGACTGGTATTTGGATCTCAAGTTTAATGGAATCTTGTGGATGAAAGGAATCTTACAGATTTCAATGGAACTTGCTGATGTCATGATTATAATCTGAAGATTATGGACAAATCACTGCTCCTGCAATTCTTCTTTCTGAGTTATTGTCCTTTTTAACTTGGAGCTTGATGTAGAGTATGATAGAATCTTCTGACACAGTTTCACACTTTTCACTGGATTCCCATGAAACTTGGTACAATATATAGTCCTCAATTCAAGTGGCATATATCAACAAAATACTATCATCCCACAATCTCATTGAGAGTAATTTTTTCTTACAGCTGAATGCAGTGGATGACAGAATCTTGTGAACGCAACTTATCTTTCAGATTTTTATGGATGACAGTGAAACTTAGTGCATATTATGGTCAGCATCTAAAGATGCAGAAATTTAAAAATCTCTGTGCTTCCGTTAATTTCTAAGTTTCTAAGAGTTATTGTCCTTTTTTGACTTGCTGCTGGATGCATTATATGGCAGAATTTTGTGAATGTAAGTACTCATGCATTTTTAGCAGATTGCTGTGAACTCAGTGCAAATGATGGTTATAACCAGAAGATGTGTTTACTGACCAGTCATGGCACCCACACTATTTTCAGAATAGTTATGCCCTTTTTTGACTCTGGACTAGGGATGAGTAAATCATGGCATGCAGGCTAGATCCGACCCTTTACTTGGTTTTATGTTAATTTATATGATACGGTGTGGCTTTAAAAATCACTCATCTGGCCCATGCCCTGGAGGAACTTTCTGATGCCTGCTCTAGTCTACTCTCCATAATGGGGTAAAGATGAGATGCAGGAGAGGTGGAAGTGTATCATCATTCTGCTATTTTTTGTATACCCCTGTGTATTATGTTATGATGTTGTCTGTCCATGTCTGTCGTTATATTACTAGTTTGGCTTCCTCATAATTTGAGTTGTCCACCATCTACAGTGACCAAACTTTGTGGATGGTTTGCAAATGAAGTATGGAAGAGTCCTATCGATTTTGGGCTGAAAAGCTCACAAAGTCAAGGTCACTGTGACTGAAGGAAGAAAAATGGTTTCTGCCCAATAACTTAGTTATCCACCATCTACAGTTGCCAGTTTTTTAGATAGCTCGCACTTGAGGTAAGGAAGAAACATATCAGTTTTTGTGTCCAAGATAAAGTCACTGCAACTGACAGAAGCAAAATGGTTTCAGCACAATAATTTAAGACCCTCATCATTAACAGTTACTAAATTTTGTGGATAGCTTGCACATGAAGTAATGAAGAATCCTATCAATTTTAGGTACTTCAGGTCAAAGGACAAGGTCATTCTGGCAGAAGAAAGAAAATGGTTTCAGTATGATAACTTGTGTTCTCCATCATATATGATTACCAGTTTTTGTGGATGGCTTGCACTTCAGGTGGGGTGGAAAAGAACCCTATTGATATCAAAATCATAGGTCTGGGTCACAGAAAGAACAAAACTGGTATCAGCACAATAACATAAGTTCTCCATCACATATGTCTACTGAAGTTTATGGATGGCTTGCACTTGGGATGGAAATGGAAAAGAAACCTATTGATACTAAAATCATACATCAAGGTCACCAAAAGAAAACAAACCCATAAGTTTTGTATTACATATGTCAACCAAACTTTGTAGATGGCTTGCACGTGGGGTTAGCCAAAAACCTGTTGATTTGGGTGCTAAAGGTGAAAGGTAAAGGTCACTGACTGAAAGAAAAATATGGTTTCCATGCAATAATATTAGTTCTACATGACAGATCTGTATGAAATATTTTATATCTTGCACTTAGGGTAAGAAGAAAGTGTGTCAGTTTGGGGGTCAAAATGTCAAAGGTCAAGGTCACTTTAAATGAATGGAGAAAAATGGTTTCTGCCCATTTACATAGAGGATTATAAAGTAAGTAGTTGGTACCGGTATATTATTTGCAGTTCACAGAACTCTTGTTTTACTTTATTATTTCCACATAACCTTTAGTAATATAGACAGAATGATGTAAACTGTTTATGTGCTAAGTTTTGCAATAAATATGTAAAATAAAATTATAATTTTTTCACACAAGCCCCAGTCAGTAAAAAATTGAACTTGAAAATAAATATTTTCCAGAAGAGAGCTGTATACTCAATTTTGTCCAACCTTGATGCTTGCTGAATATGGTGTCACTGCTAGTACATGGTCATTTGTAGCATATTTAGAATGCTCATATATTATTAATGGATATTTCACCATAATGCTTACTTATTGAAGGAATGGTCTTGGAAGCAATCCTGCAAATGAAATAATTGTAAATTTGAGCTTTTTGTGCATATAAATGAAAGAAAAAGATTAGCACGCTAAAAATTGATAAGGAGGTCATTAAGAAGCCCTCTTTATTGTGGTCAAGAGAGCACCAGTGACCTGTTTGAATAGTTAATTGAAATTTGACAGATTAATCAGGGTATCATTGCCAGTTTATTGTGTCCCCCAGAGGCCTTTACACTTGACATAATTGATAAGAGGCCCTAACCCAACCAATCAGTCAGTAGGTAATCTTGCCTAATGCCCCTCAGTTTAAGATGTTTATTTTGTGAGGAGCAACAAAGTCCTTAGTCATTTGGAACTGACTACCCAGTCTTATCAAGGTGGATTATTACTTTGTTGATGCCAGTGATCACTAAAAGGATAGCCTAGCTTTTTGTGCAAATACATGCCTGTGCATTGAGTGCACAGAGCCATCCAAGTGTTTTCCTCTGTTGCACACAGACTGTGCAACTGCATGTTTTAAGTTATTGATTATTTATACATGTAATTGAGAGCTAGGTTGCCATGGATTTTAAATTTTGCCACACTTGATAAAAACACCTGAATGCACAGTCTGTGGCTCATCCTGGTAGGATGTCTCAATCTAAGCTACATGTCCATCTTAGAAAGGTAGGTTAGCAGTTCTTCATACTATTTCTAGCTTAAGTGTCAACAAATATAACTAAACAATGGTGATCATCAGGGAACTAGAGGAATGGATACATCCTCAGCTCAGCAGGTGTAGGCAGGGTGTAAATTTTCACATCAGGGTATGAATACTTGAACTCAGCCCACCTCCACTAGCCAAGATTGTACTACTGTCCAGGTATTTTCTTCCTGTGAGTGTGTCAGGTCTCCCTGCCTTTTACCTCGTGCACATAGAAGTACATTTTTTATTCACTTGAATACAGAATGACGATTTTAAACATTTATATAACTTTACAATGAGTACAGGAAATATTATTCTTCAATAAAACTCACAAGTAAATGAGAAAAAGAGACCTATCCTTTTATTTTCTAAAATTTTTTTTAAAAAAATGTGTTGCAGTATATTTTGGTCAGTGTATGATTTGCTGTAAACCTTCTTTGAAGATATTTTTAGGATGATTACAAATTGAAAAATATTGTTTAAATAGCAACAGAGAAAGGAGTATAAGTGGAATCATCCTCAGTTTGTACTAGGGCTTGTTGGATCATTATATAATGAAAAGCTTAAATTTCAGGAAATCTATTCATTTGCAATAAAAGGGCAAAGTAACATTCATTTTTATAAAAGCCTTTTAAATAACTAAAATAAATATTATTCATCATAAATTTGCTAAACAATGTAGCACATGCCACAGATCTATATGTCTGCTTTTTAAATCATTTTAGGGGTCCCAGGTAATTAAGTATTCTAAGGCACTCACCATTATGGATCATGCACATCTCACCTCTTTTGCATTGGATTGAGTCTCATCTTGACCAGTGTGGGTATGTGATAAAGTTTCCAGGTAGCTTCCCAAGGATCAGTGGTTCTTCATCCACAAAATATACTGGCCACCATATATAGCCTACATGTGCTAAAAATGGCATTATATTCCACAAAATAAATCCATTCTAAATCATTTTTACCTCAATCGGAATAGACCAGAAGAGCATATGGATGGCCTTTTGTCCATGGTCCATCCATCCATCTGTTGTCCATTTGCATATGTTATCAACTGTCTTTCTAAAATGCCTAAAGGATCACCATGAGACTTGTCCTTACATGAATCCCAAGATTTAGTTGGTCCTAAATAGAAATGATGTTGCGTGGACATCTGATATGGCCTACATGGTGGCCACCTTGAAAATCTTGTTATTCCTGCTTTTTCTAAACAGATGGTCATGTTAGTATGTTGTTGTTTGTTAATTTTTTACGAAATGACCAATTATGATATTTAGTTGGAATCTAATGAAAATAATGCAGATGTGAAAGCCAGTATTGCTGTGACTGCAGCCATCTTGAAAATCTTGGTAATGCTATTCTTAATGAAGGGGAAAAAGTCATATCGATATACATTTTCTTTTTTAGTTATTATGGTGTCTAGTTTGTCCTGAATGAAAATTATGTGAGTCTGACATCCAGTATGGCCACCATGGGATGGGAACCATCTTGAAAATCTTGTTATAACTACTGCAGAGTTTTCATTAAAATATTTCTGATGTTATCTGGTTGGATCTGCAGAAATCTTGTATGGGTAGCCACACTTTAAAATCCTATCATTGTTAATTCTTTTGAATGGATGGTCATATTTGCTTGGCGTTTTCACCAAAAGTCTTCTAATTGTGTCCAGTTTGTCTTTAGTGAAAATGGTGCCAATTTTATATCCATTATGGCTGCCACAGGTGCATATTTTGAAAATCTTGTCACTCAGGAATATCAGAAATGGTTTCATCACTTAGCACTTAAAAAGAAGAAATATTCCCACAAGTGCCAGATTAAGGCCTTCCAGGGTCTTAAGCACTGAAAATATTATGGCCCCCACCCCCATGTGAAACTGAAAAAAAAAAAACAATATTAGAAGCTAAAAAGGTGGGAAAATACCTGAGTTGCCATCATTCCAAATCAAAATACTCATACATGCAGATCAAACTGGTGACATAAAATTCATTCAGTTTTATCATCAATAATTAATATGAATTTTTTCTGGTCCCCCTGTTGGGCTGGTGCCTTAAGGATGTGCTTAGTGTGCTTAATGGGTAATCTGGCCTTGAATTTCTCAAAACTCTTTTTGGAGAGTAGAGCATGAGTCCCTTCAGTGGTCTTGTAATTCACATCATATCACCAACATTTTTTTTAAAAATCTAAGTTGCATCATTTGCTATGTAAAGTTTTAGGCTTTTACATAATTTCAAATATTTATTAACATAGATGTCATTTTGACTTTCATGCAGTGAAAATCTTTTGACAGGAGTATACAGTTCACTTAAAATATTGCTATTAAAATTTTGTTTTTCTACATCATAAAGATGGAATAAACCAGTGGTATTATTATCAAAAAATAAAAGATCATCAGAAGTCCCAATAGGTTAATTGAAGTCCCAATTAGTAAACATGCCAGATAATTTAGTTGGTCATTTCTGATTTCTGATTGGTCATTTCAAACAACTCAACAGAACAATAAACACTAAACAATTTCAATCAGAGTATCCATCAACAGTAAGTCATAGAACCGATTGACAAGAAGAATTAAAACATAAACATTTTTATAAATGTTGTCTTTGAATACCACCACAATTTTTGTCCTGTAATATCAGCATAATCAAATTTATCAAAATTTTGGTCTCAGCAAAGTAAAGAAGGTCATAATTTCATGTAAAATTTCATCTGCAAACACACAGTGATAAAATTTTAATTTTACTAGGTTTGGGTGTAGAGAGGAAATTAATCAACTGATGTGACCTCCCATCAAAATCCTAAATTTCTGAAAGTCCATGGAATTCAAAATCAGTTGGATATATGTTATTTTGAAACAAGTTATCAGGGCATTCCCCTGTGTTTGGTGCATTCCCCTGTGTTTGGTGCCATTATGGAAGATTTTGTATAAAAGATCTTCCCATTTACTCCATTCTCCACTTTCTCAGCAACAATAGGTTGAAGTCTAGTTGTATCAAGGCCATAAAGATAAATACAGTTTTATAAGTCGCTTAGCTTGGCAACTCCCTGTGTTTTCATGCAGGTTTATTTTGGGTTCCCCTTTTTTGAGCCCCACACTTTTTCTTTTTGGATAGAAGATTGCCAGATATTAAGGATGTGAAAACCTGCCATCATTGTAACTATCCATCGCATTTGAGTAGTTTAAGACAAGTGCATTCAAGTCTGATTGATTTGTGTTCCAGTGAAAGTATTTTGATACAAGTTCAGTTTAAGAAGCAGTGATGTCTTTAAATTTTCCACAGGGGTAGGGATAATAAAGAAGAAGCAGTTTATAGTATCTAAAGCACAAGTACCTTCTTTATCTTAATCTAGTTTTGTTACGTAATGGAAAACAAATGAAGTTACTGTTCGTATATGTTTGTAAGTCACATCAAACTGCAAACAGCCAAGATCCTAATCTGCTGTAACATAATGCACCTGTAGATCAGGGTCTGTGTTGTTTGTTCTACTGAGTACTCCTAACAAATTCCACAGACCCAGGTCTGCCAGCACATTATGTGATGGCAGGTCTTGGTCTGTGCAGTTTGCAGTTGGACTCAGCTTATAAGTGAGTATAGATGGTACAGGAAATAGCTGTAAATCCTTATTTCATTTAATGTTGTTACGTTTTAGCAAATGATTGATTTCAGCATGTTAGTAACATAAAATTTTAGTGATTAATTACTGGGAGAAAAAAGTGATATTCTGTGTATAAAAAGTTCAACATATTCTCTTGATGTACAGTTTGTAAATGTAGATGAAATAGAGTCTTTTCAAATCCAGATCTAACAGTAAATAAATCACTGCTGATAGTAAGAGATTTTCAAATATATTGGTAGCGAAAGATGAATGGTAACAACAGGTCTGTCTACTTACATGTTTGTGTAACATAGAAAAACAAAATTGATGTGTAAGAATGGTGGTTACTTCTTTGTATAACACCAGTTAAATCTGTATAACATGCACAATGATTTTTGTATCACATAAGTTTAGCATGAATAAAATTTTAGCAAATGTTTGTTTGCTAAATGTGAAATTCACTAAATTGTTGTGCTCAGAACAGTGTATTCATTTACAAAGTCTAGACTACATCAAAAACTGCCAGAAAGTAGCCACAAGTGTACTGTAGTAGCGCCTCTTTGATGGAACTGCGTTATGGGGAATTAGTCACAAGCAAGAGGGTTTTTCTTTTCTATATTTAATATAACTCTGATACCTCTAGTTCTTCATGCTGACTCCCTTGCACTATGTTTGACCTGGCTTAAAAACAATCCTAGCGGACTTCACAGAGAGTATTCCCTGAAGACCTTTTCTAAACTAAACTTCTGATCTGATTGTGTTAGATACAGACCCTTTATCTAACTCTAATCTACATATCAAAATGCACAAAATCTAAATTATGTAACCCAAAGTAAAGTCATATATCTACTCTCCATATGCACTCTTTTCCCACTGATACTGTATGTTAGAATTTTCAAAAAATATAATATTAAGTAGGAAGTTACATGTAAACTTTATCCTTATCAGCAAATTAATTCAAAATTAAACTATAACTACCCAACTATTTTAAGCACTTTATACCTACTAAAAGAGATTAAAATTTCTCTACAGCTGGTCACTAATTTTAGTATTTAAGTTTTAAGGCAAACTTGCTGCAATTGATTTTAATTAGCTTTACAAACACATAATCCAACTGTCCTACTGGCTTCTTTGTTTCGCTTTCTCAACTAGCACTGTAACTTGACACCATTGCCTTGGAGTGGTTGCTGATAATACTGTATTCACCCAGGATTTTAACCTCTGAATTTAACAGTGACTAAAGAGTTACTAGTCTATCATAGACATACTATTATTACATTTATGGAGAGAATTTACAAAATTTAAACACAAATATATCTTCTCTTCTAAAACTTATACAAAATACCATAGCACCTGAAATAAATAAATTTAGCCCTATAATATGTCCCTCCGGCCTAGCAAAATTTGGTCCCCAAATTTTTATAACATACAATTGCTTTGGTCAACCTATTGAATAAATTGGATTAAACATGTATTTACTAGTGTTTTACCTGGCATCAGTGTTCACACACACCTCCTTGCACACTACAAACCTACAAAACCTACTCCA
Source organism: Megalonaias nervosa (assembly GCA_016617855.1). Lineage (NCBI taxonomy): Eukaryota > Metazoa > Mollusca > Bivalvia > Unionida > Unionidae > Megalonaias > Megalonaias nervosa. Next base: position 20,680 of record JAECUM010017523.1, on the reverse strand, counting down.
TTGACAGAATTTACATTCCATAGTGCAGAGTACTAAGGTGCAACAATATTGCAATTTATTAAGTCTTTTCAATTAGACACAGAAATAACTTGATAGTCCCAAGAGGTCTTATAGATGCTAATTTTAGATAAATATCTTGATATATGTACATGCTAAATAGTTTCAAACACTCAATATTAATCACACTAATAATGTCTATATCATCTTGTCTACCAAAAGTCATATGAACGACAGTTCCATAAATGTCTGACTTGTCACCAATCTACAGTACATTTTATAATGTTCTATGAATGTCGCATCACTTTGAATGTAATCTGCAGGTATCACAAAGATTTCAAGACTGTCTTGAACCGAACAAGAATGGGCACCAACATTGTAATATAAACTGCTTTAACATTACAGGAAGTTATTTGTCTGCCAAGAATAATTCATTTGGAATGTGCAGTTTAGCTGTCAATAGTCCAAGTGTGGAATTTATACATCTGTTCTGCTATACCATAGGAAGGAAGACATGTAGGAAAGATATGTTAGAAAAGGTTGATAGGAAAGTATAGCACAGCAAAACAAATATAATGAGTCTACACCTAAGAACTAACTGATCAAGTCCATTTGGAATCTTCACTTTACAAACTTTTTTTTCTCTTTCCTTTTAGTGTTTTTTGTTACATGAAATTGCCGGAGTAGGGGCCCCAAGTGGCCGAGTGGTCTAAAGCGCTTTCCGTTACAGATCACTGCCATCTCACCTCTGTCTGCGTGGGTTCGAGTCTAGGATTTGGCGAATGTGGATATGTGAGAAAGCTTGCCAGTAGCTTCTCGTGGGTCAGTGGTTCTTTCCGGTGATTTCCCGGTTTCTTCCTCCACCATTAATACTGGCCGCCATGTATAGTCTATCATGTGCTGAAAAATGGCGCTAAGCCCCACAACAACAACAACAACAAATTCCCGGAGTAAAAACTGCGGTAAAGCTTCCTTAGGTTCCCATGTAGTCTTGGGGAAATCTCGCCATTTAACTCTGTAAACACGCTTGCCACTATGCTGACTGCAGGCAAGAATTTCATCAACAATCTCCCCATTCTTCCTTTGACTGCGATGTTGCAGGTTCCTCTGATGTCAAGGACTTAGAAGATTAATCTGTTGTAGGTGCTAGAACATCAGTTGTCTTGTTGTGGACTAGTTTAAAACACAAATATATCTTCTCTTCTAAAACTTATACAAAATACCATAGCACCTACCTGAAATAAATAAATTTAGCTATAATACTACATTTGCATGCCGTAAGTGTCAAAACTGCCAAAAACTTGCTACAACGGTGTGCCACAAACTTGTCACAGACAAAAGCACATTTGCATGAAAGATTACATTGCCACAAGGTTGTAACAAATGAAGCACATGTTTGCTCCAGCTGTGTGCCAAAGGCTTTATTCTTCTGTACGGGTGACTCAATTTATATTGATTTTGATGTTCATTGTAATCTGGTCATAATTGCTGTCAGTTCTGCATGTTACTTTGGATCATGCAACTTCCTGTAAATATATGAATATATATGAAAAGTAGCTTTTCAGACATAATTTTGAGTGTTGTTATTCTAAACTTGTGTAACTTGGCCATTATATAAATATGAATGCATTCGTTTTCAAAGGGTCTGGTATATTTTTATTTGTAATTGGTTAATTATGTTTCTTTTTACATTAATGAGTGTGATCACACTGTTTTTTATGGGGAAAAGTTTGTTCTTATATCTACTTAGGTCCAAATTGAGTGTACAAAATCAAGTTCTTTTACATAATGTTGATATTTTTACATTTTTATATGCAGATTTGTCTCATATATGTGTTAATCAAAACTGCACTTTCTGTATACCGGTCATATGACCAGGCATAAGTGGCAACATAAGGAACTGGCAATTTCATTTTAAAGAGGGGGATTTGCTTTTCTTTCAAACTGAGACAATTCGTTGTCTGTTTACGATATGATAATTTTCTTTTCAACAAATATATTGGATATAATTATTTTATTAAAATTCTAGAGCAAGAATAAATTTTGTTAAAGCTATGTGGGAGCTAAAAACTTTTTTTAAAAAAATCCTATTTAATGTCCCCACTCCCCCACCCTGATAAATGAAATGGTCAGCACCTAAGCAAATATTATTGTGATTTGTTATTGTCTGCCAGACCAAAACAAAATAATGTTAGCTCCTAACTTTTTCTACCAGTGCAGGAATGCCACTAATTGGTATAAGCACCTGTTACCTGTGCAGTATAGAGATAAGACATACCTGTTATTTATACATGTGTGCTATAAAGAACAAAGGGATTAATGGCTTTGAAAACATTTTGACCTGTCTTAAGTGTTGATTTCAGTACAGGAATTGTTATGGTATATTCTTAGTTCAGACATTTAAATTTGGTATTTGCTTATTAAAAAGCAGATGCTGGGAAGACTGCAATACAGTGTTAGCCAAAAGCGTAGATAATACAAAATGGATATACTTGTAATAAAGGTGAGATCATATTTTTTGACTAATTGGTTTTCAGTTTGTAATGATATCCCTTTTCTGATTAATGGTTATAGGAGATTTCATAACTAGTTCTTAAGATTTTAAACATAAAACTTTTAATAGCTCAAACTTTGATGACATCCATTGCTATGGAGACCAGAGGCCACAAAAAGTAATTTTGATTTTTACTCCAGTATTATCTTTAGTTTCTATCCATCTTGATTTATATGTGGAAATAGCAGGTCATACCCTGTCTTTCTCTCTTTTGTAACTATCATGATATATAATTGGAAAACTAAGTGATACTTACCAAGTTGAAATTTGATAATTTCATTGAACCTGCAGTACCCTTATGGATAACATGAGTTGATGCAAAGGTCACATGGTCAGTCTTTAGAGAGGTCACTGGATACAAGATGAGACAGGGAGGGTGGGTGGGCATGTGATCCCTAAGAGTACTACAGGTTTCATGGCATTGTCAACAAATTTCAGCATTGTAAGTATTGTTTAATTTTCCAAAATTCATCTAACCTTATATATCCAAATGGATCCCACGTGATGTTTAGAGTGTGTCCTGTGACAGAAACGTGGTAATGCAAAAAGGCAACTCGCTGTGCATCATAAATCATGAGAATTTATTATGCAGATTGAACTGAACATGGTAGATGCACTTAATGAATTTTATTGCAATGGTTTGGAGCTGAAACAAGCACGTTTTCACTGAATGCTATGTCAAATGTGATCTGTTTCTGATAATGTTTAACAAACATACTGTATATGCTCGAATCAGCTGTTTTGAATGTTGTAGCCACAGGTCCCTTGTCAAAAAAAGAAGCAAGAGATTAAAAACATAAAAAGATATTAAATAAAAGCTTCAAAGGACCTTTTAAAATTAATTAATTATTATTAAATCATATTATCAAAAATAAGAATAATCCATTCTGATTTTAATCAAGACATCCAAGGTAACAGAGATCTGATGGACACTAATTCAAAGGTAATTTTCTGCTGACCATTCAGTCTGCCGATCGGATTTCAGCTGTGTCAAATTTATGAAAGGTAAAATTCATTCAGAACATACAGAAATAGTTTCTAATGATAAACAATCCCTTGCATAAAATGTATTGCAGTGCTTTATCTGATAGGTTACTAAAGTAAGTGGACTAGGGATTTTAGAGGTTGGGAAAACATGGACACTTACCTGTACATGGCATATCAACTTATAATAAGTTTATCTGTATGTTTGTGTTTTTTTATTTGTAATGTAGCTTTAGCAATTTGAGTCATATCTCAGTGATGTCTGCAGTATGGCAATATATAGAGATACCTAGCACGTGGGCATCATGCTGCAGACATGTGGCATCATGTTCCACTCAGTCACATTATCTTGACACCAGGCTGACCAGTCCTAACACTACCCTCTTAATGCTGAGCGCCTAGCGAGGCAGCGGTTAGTACCATTTTTATAAGTCTTTGGTATGACTCAGCAGGGATTTGAACCCACAACCTCCCGCATCCGAGGCGGACGCTGTAGGCACTTTGGCCACCAGAGCGATATATATGTTCATCTCTGATGAATCTGATTGAGAATAATCCTATGCAAGATGAAATTGTTTTGCTGTTTTGTGGTAGTTCAGTAAGCCACTTGTTTAGTATGTGAAATTATAGGCCATACCCTCCAGTTAGTCAATAATGTTTTGTTGATTTGATACGAGTGAGGAGATATTTTTATTTTTGTTAGTAACATTTTTATACATTCATCATAGTTGGAACATGTTGTGTTATAATGTCCATCTGCCTGTTACGAATTTAATTTCTATGCAAGTTGTCCACAGTCTAAATTTACCAAACTTGGAGGATGGCTTGCATTGGGATGAAAAAAAAATAATAGATTTGGGGTCAAATGGTCAAAGGCCAAGGTCCCTGAGACTGACTGAAGGAAGAAAATAGTTTTCTGCACAAGATCTTGAGTTCTCAAACATTTACTGTTACCAAACTATGTGGGTGGCTTGCACTTGGGGTATGGAAAAACCTATATATATATATATATATATATATATATATATATATTGATTGATTGATTGATTGATTGATTGTGGTCCTAAGGTTTCTGCACAATAACATTAGTGTTGCTTCACATACTTGGAACAAAGTTTGTGGCTGGCTAGATCAAGTTTTTGTAACTGAAAGAAAATGTGGTTTCTGCAGGATAATATTTGTTCTACGTAATATACCTTGACCAAACATTTTGGAAAGTTTTCATTCGGAGTAAGGGAGAATCTTATTCATATTATGGTCAAATAATTGAAGGTCATGATCACTATGACTGAAAGAAGAAAAATGTTATCTGCATGGTAAAATTAGTTCTACATTATAGGCCTGGACTGAACTTTCTGACTGGCTTGCACTGAGGGTAAGAAAGAAGCCTTTTGGTTTAGGAGTAAGAGGGTAAATGATCAAGGCCAGTGTGACTGAAAGAAGAAAAATGGTTTCTGCACAGAATGTCAGTCATCATCCATGTACCTTCAGCAAAGCTCATGGATGACTTTTATGTTTGTAAGAAAGAAGCTTATTGGTTTTTGGGGTCAGATCATCATGGTCGCATTGAAAGAAGAGAAATGGTATTGCATAGTAACTTAACTACCTGACCAACATAATGGAGGGCTTACACTTAAGGTATGGAAGAGGGCTGTTGATTTCTGGGTCAGAACAAAAAGAATGTCATGGTCATTGTGGCTCAAAGACTTTCTGTTTTTGAAGTTTCATAACAATGCTTTTGAGATGGCTTATATTTGAGGTAATAAAGAAACCAGTTGATTCTGGGATTTAATGGTCAAATGTCATGGTAAGCCTCATAAGAAAAAAATGGTTTCTGCACAATAGGTTTAGCTCAAGACATCATACTTTGACCAAAGGCTGAGGTCATTGAGACCAATTGTCCAAAAGTCTCCAGAAGTAATCTACCCTATTGGTGCTTATACAGGACAGGCATATAATGCACTGTTCACAGTATGATTATTGTAAATTATGGGCATATAAATACATGTACCTATGTCAACATATTTCATTTCTGGGAAGCAACCTTTTGCCTTGGTACATGTCGTGTGATCATTGTCCAGCTGAGAAGGTCTTGGACAATATAGTTTATATAAAATACAATGGGACTTGGTATTTTACAGATTTCAGCCTTTTCTGGCATTGTCATTATTTTGTGTACCTTTTTTGAAAGGGACACCTAAACTTGCTAGCACTGTATAAACAGGATGTATGTTCATGGGTCATAAACCCCTCCACACATACAGACACACACAGTGTCCCAGACAGGAATTTGTTACAGAATGGAGTAGAAAAGGAGCAGTTTTACTGAAAGGAGCACTTTTGTTGAAGGAAAGGGCAGGTTTCCTAACAAGGGACATTTGTTTGTGATAAAAGATGATGTCAGTAATGAAATTCAGAATTTCATCTTTTGGGAGCAAAAACAGACAAAAGGACATTTATATGTGTATTCTACACGAAATAATTAGAAAAATAAGGGGTATTAACAGAATGTAAGTTTTTAAAAGTTGTATTATTGTTCTGTAGCGAGGCAAAGGGGATGACTTTTGGAGGGCAGATGGGATGAACTACAAGAGCAGTGAATGTGGGGGTGGAAACACCCCTCTATTTATGTCTAGCTGGAGCATTGACATTTATACATGGATAGATACATAGAAACATACATACATATGTATGTTTCTGTGTATGTACGCATACATACATGCATCCATCCATCCATGCATGCATCCATCCATCCTTACATCCATACATGCATGCATGCATGCATCCATCCATCCATGCATGCATGCATGCATACATACATGCATACACATACATACATGCATACACATACATACATGCATACATACATACATACATACATACATACATACATACATTTTTTGTCTTTATTGCAGTCCTCAAGAAGCCAACCTGCCATTGGTCTCAAGCAGACATCCAAAACTAGGGTAAGTGAATTTTTATTTTCTTTTTCACACCATGGGAGAAAGATTAATTGCCAAAGAATTTAGTTCCTCATAATACCCATGGATTTTTTAAAACTGAAGAGTGGACACAACTATGGTCCCAAGTGTTTACCTACTTTGCACTTCATCTGCAAATAGGTTATGTGAGGTGTGCGATTTTGGTGTTTTTACAGCACATCAACACTGTTCAGGTTATATCATTTCAAATGGGCCAGTCTGAATAAAACTTTTTTAGAATATATATAATACACACACACACACACACACACACACACACACAGATTACAGCAAACAATTCTAAAGTGGTTAAGCTTTTAGAAACCTCCCTAGAAATCATTTTGGATTTCATTATAAGGCATGTAATAAATGCCTTTCAACCAAAATTGCTTGACCAGTAGCTATTATATTTGGCTTTTAGCCTTGTGTAAGCTATCTGATGTTTTTTTGCTTCTAATTACACATTTTTTGTTGCTAGTTCCTTGCTGTGATGACTTTGATTTATATATACATAACCTAGGATGTTCCTTTAAGTTTTAGTGTATACATGTACTGCTCAAATGAAGTTACGATCCTTTTTTAGCAGTTAGGCTCACCCACTTTTAATCTGCTTGTATAAATATCACAAAAGATGAAGGCAGTAGCATGGTACCTGGACATCATTGATGATTTGAGCTGTAGATACAGCAAGTCATGATGAAAGTCAGCCCACTATACAGTGTATTTGTAAAAATAAAATGTATTGGGAACTCTTTATAATGCTGTTTTCAAAAGCCATTTGTTGAAGCTGCATTATTCAACAAGTGAAACTGATATCTTCATGCAGCTTGCTTATGGTTTTGTAGTTCACCCATGATGACTTGGTAATTACCCAGATATTGTTGATGTTCACCCATGATGACTTGGTAATTACCCAGATATTGTTGATTTTCACCCATGATGACTTGGTAATTACCCAGATATAATTTTTGATGTTCACCCATGCTGACTTGACATATTAATGGATATGCCTAACATATTGCATGATACAAATTGTACATTCCACTCTTATGCATTATATTTATTTTACAAACATAGAACTTTTATTTTCATTTTATCTTTGTTTGCATCTTAAAACCATATGTCCGTCATTAAAGTACAAGTAAATAGACATGTAGATGAGAAAAGAAAGGAAGGGTTAAAATGAAAATAAACAAATAAATGAATAGGTAAATAAGGGTATTTGGACAAGGCTTGAATTTAAGTGAGAGAGGCATTTAGGTAAAATGACCTTAAACTGAATAATTAAATAGCCAAGAACAAAACTGTATTGACTTAAATTTCAAACTGCTTCAGTGGCCTAACTGGTTATAGTGTCTACCTTGGATGTGGGAGGGTTGGGGGATGGAATTTCAGCTGAGTCATACCAAAGACTTATAAAAAATGGTAATAGCAGCTTCCTTGTTTGGCACTGAGCATTAAGAGGTTAGTATTAGGACGTGAAATAAAGATGCTGAGGTATGCTACAGTGTGAGATTGCAGAGTAAAATACTTGAAGCAGATAAAGCTTTACTAAATGAACATTACTTTTTCTCTCTCTCTCAATTTTTGTGACATGCCAGCAGGCAAGCACCATGCAAACTTGAACCTATCTGAGCCAAATCTGAGCTTGTTGGAGGCATGGGGCAGGTGGATTTGTAAAGTCCTGCTCATTTTTATCATTTTATCATTTACAGCAGGTATTAACAAACTTTTTTCAGGGCACGGGACAAATAGTGATTTTTTTTAAGCCATACTGTATGATGTAAACATAACCAGATTAACTCATTTGTGGGTATGATATGGCCCATGGGGGTGTAGCTTTTACATACCTGATTTACAATATGCTTTTTCTAAAGAAGTGAATAAAATAGATATTGTTTTGTGGGTGACTGTCCAGACAGGTTCAGGAAAGTCTATCAGATTAGCAAAGGTATTGATTTGTGGGGGAATATCCAGACAGGTTCAAGAAAGTCTGTCAAATACATAATTACAGTAAAACCTGTCTTGAAAGACCACTTCTATGTGTGACCACTGTCTTGAGAGACCACATTCTTAATACACAAATTTATTGATAATGTAGCATTGTGACCTGTTATGAGAGACCACCTGTCTTGAGAAACCATACTTTTTTGGCCAAAGAGGTGGTCTTTCAAGACAGGTTCTATTGTATTAAATCATTGATTGAATACCATACATACTTATGTTAAATCCGATTGCAGACTTCATTGACCCAAATCTGTCATGACATAATGCACTGATGTATCTGGGTCTGTGGAGTAATTAGTAGAGCAAATAACAGACCCTTATCACATTATGCAACAGCAGTTCAGCATCAATATTGTTTGCAGTTTGACTTAACTTTGTAAGCAAATGTATGTCGTACATCCTTGTAAATGAAAAACAGAAAGGTTGTTGTTTTAGTCATCTTGCTAAGTGAACTGAATCAGTATTACAAGAGTTGCATTTTGAACCAAACATCATGTTATTTGAGGACTCAAATGTACTGTAAATCAGAATATTTCAGTGTCATTACATTGTAGCAAATCCTTAATTTAGCATACAAATTTAGAGAATTACTGATAGATACAAATTTAAATTTTTGGTGATATTGTTCCCTACCTAATGAAAAGTGATATATGTTTAAATGCTCTTCTGTCATGAAACAAACAAAATGAAGTGTAATCATTTTTTTCCAACATGAGATGTTATTCGACCTCACATAACGTGTGTTGCTGATGAAAATGAGGGATGTTAAAATAAAATATGGAAGACGTATCAGTCAGATTATTTCTTTGAAGCAACATCAACAAGCCTCTCTGTTCACATGTCTGTGGGAGTTGTGTAGCTCAATTGGGGGAGTGTCAGACTTGTGTTCCAAGCTTTGCTGGATTTTGATACCTACCCAGGCCAATCCCAGCCTCAGGCAGTCCTTTGGGAAAGGCACTTAGCTCTCTTTTCCTCAGCATGATATTGCCACTAACCTATTAAAAGTGCCATTAAAACCAACCAAACAAAATTCACTTGTTGGTATTTCATTCTTAGTATAACTTTGAACTTTTGAAATGGTGCTTACTAATATTTAACCCTGAATATGGACATTGGAAACTGTCTGGTTTAATGTTGTTTCTATCAAACATAATTTCATCACATAATTTTAGAGAGCATAAGACTAGAGTGAAAGTTAGCTAGCTAAATTCATACAGATGTTATGCTTTGTAAAACTGTTTGCTGATTGGTAATACATGTATTCTTAACTGTTGGAATGATGTCAGTTAATTATTAATGACCAGTTATCCATCAGTGGAAGTTTGTGATTCCTTTAACTTATCAAACAGTTTTATGTGAATATGAGTTATTTTTGTAATACTGTCATTTTGAAGCAAGAATTAAATGAAATATTGTTTAAGAAAAACAAATTCACAAGCAGGATACTGCAGTCAATGATTGAAGATAGGAAAAATAAAAAAATTATAAACTTCAGTTTGACACTTGCTAATCATCTTCTCTAGCCAAGGTTCTGATATGATAACCCTGTCTATACCTCGGCAGATTGAGCTGATATTTTAGTGCTTTGTCCTAGCGACATCTATTGGATTTCAGGAGTTGCCTCCCCCAGTATGTAATGCCAACTAACCAACAGCGTGTAACAGTGGTGCATTGTACATCAGCCGAAAATGGTGAAGCTATTGACTTCAAAAGGATACTTTGTAAGTTTAACATCGAAGTATGACTATGTACCTTGCAGAGGGAAGCTGTTACAGGTGCATTTGAGTGAAAGGTATTTATACAAATACAAACTGGCAGTGCAAAATTGCTTATTTATCGGTCCATTCAAATTGTGTGCTCATGTAGGAACAATGTTCAAATTTGAACAACTTAATTTTGATTGGATCGGTGGCCTGCCACTGCATTCAATGAAATTCACAGACCTGAAGCACAAAAATATTTGCTTGATACACCAAGGTGTTGATAGGGTTATCATATCGGAACCATGGCTAGCGAAGATGCCTGCGCATTTGATTTTAGATACACATCATGGCTGGCGCAGACTATGTGTAGGCTATGTGTGTTTGCACAGGGTACTAGTTTCAGAGGGATGTTAGATTGGAGAAGAAACGGAATACAAAAATCAAACAAGGGAGCTAAAATGAAACAAAAACCTTGAAGAGCATTTCTGATAGAACAAAGCAAATTTACTGTTCTTTACATGTTTCGGAAGTTTGAATACAGATGGTGGGGCTCGCTATTTCACACATATTGCCTCGTTCTGGCAATGACACACATTTGAGAGGAAAATGCATTAGTAAAATGACTCATAATGCACACATTTAACAACAATTAAGGATAAAATAACTAAACAATGATTACCGAGTATTTGATATTTGAAGATAGTGAACTAATTGCCACTTTACTTCAGTAATCACTGACCACATTTTGCATTAAGATAACTAATGATATACACATGTGTTCAGCTTTAAAAGAAGAGCAAACTAATCACCTATCACATTTGTGCTTTGTTAACTTATTGATCACAAAACATTCAACATTTATGGGTGAGTGACTAATCACAGTTGGTGAAATAACAACATATGCCAAAACTACAGAACCGTCAGTTTGATCAGTCACCTGAGCAAAGTCATGCTGAAGATAATTCTCAGCAGACTAAAGCCTCAAGCAGAGAAATTATTGCTGAAGAGCCGGCAAGCTTCCGAGCAGGAAGGAGAACCACAGAACAAATCTTCAATCTCAGACTCCTTTGCGAGAAATACCGTCAGCATCAGTAGTATTTGTACCACATCTTTATAGATCTAAAAAAGGCCTCTAATAGGGTATGGCATGCAGCCTTATGGGCAACTGTGAGGAAGTACAACATCAGCTCAGACCTGGTGCAGGTTGTTGAGCACCTCTATGACAAAGCCACCAGTGCTGTCCTCATCAATGGCAGCAGAGAAGATTGGTTTCGAACATCAGTTGGAGTCAGACAGGGATGTATACTGTCACCTACACTCTTCAACATTTTCCTGGAAAGGAGCATAGAGGATGTCTTGCATGACCACAAGGGCACTGTAAGCATCAGAGGAAGAACAATCACCAACCTTTGCTTCGCAGATACTGATAGTTTAGCAGATGAAAAAGAACTGGCTGACTTGGTTGAGTAACTCGACACAACTTCCACCGCATACAGTGTGGAGATTAGCGCCGAAAAAAAAAACTGATGACAAACAACACCAATGGCATCAGTGCAGAAATAAAGGTCAGTGGACAGAAGCTGGAAAGAGTCACAAGCTTCAAGTACTTGGGATCAGTTATCACAGATGAGGGCTCCAAACCAGAACTCCTTTGCAGGATTACCCAGACAACAGCAGCAATAACAGGTTTGAGACCAATATGGAAATATACCAACATTGCTTTTGGTTCCAAAATAAGGCTGATGTGCTAGATTGTCATATCCATCTTTCTGTATGCTTGTGAAACATGGACACTCACATCAGATCTACAAAGAAGGATTCAAACCTTCAAAATGAGATGCTACCGCAAGATTTTGGGCATCTCATACATTAACCATGTAACCAATGAAGAAGTTCACAACAGGATCCAATGAGCCATCGGATCCTATGAAGACCTCTTGACCACTGTAAAAAAAGTGCAAACTGAAGTGGTATTGTCATGTCTCAAGATCATCTGGACTGGCCAAAACAATCTAGCAAGGCATAGTACAAGGGTGCAGAAGAAGAGGCAGACAGAAAAAGAGGTGGGAAGACAACATTAAGGAGTGGACAGGCATGGGATTTGGAGATTCCCAAAGGGCAGTAGAGAACAGGGAAAGATGGAGAGAATTGGTTGTAAAGTCAACTGTGGTGCCACAATGACCCCTTTGGTTAAGGGATTGATGATGATGATGATGATGAACTAATCACTGATAACAGAATGTTTCACATTTAATAATAATTTAACTAATCCCTGATCACACAGTATTAAGCATATCTGGATAAGTTAATTAGTAGGTGCTATGCTTAACATTCAAGGATTAATTAACTAACCAATCACTCTCTAAATTAACATTTTAAAGTGGAGGTCACAGGTTTGAACCCTGGCTGAGTCATACCAAAGACGTATATAAATGGTACTAGCAGCTGCCTTGCTTGGTGCTCAGCATTAAGAGGTTAGTGCTAGGGCTGGTTGGCCTGGTGTCTGGATAATGTGACTGGTTGGGACATGATGCTACATGCCTGCAACATGATGCCCCAGTGCTAGACATCACTATAAACTGTCACACTGCAGACATCGTAGTGATATGACTGAAAAATTGTTCAAAGCTACATTAAAAATCCAAATCTCTCTCTCTCTCTCTGTCATACATGCACACACACACGCACACACACACACACACACACACACACACACATTTAAAAGCTAAAGTTAAAAACTAGTTGGTCTGTACAAAGAGTATATGTTTATATATTACTTATAACTGGTAGAGGAGGTGCAATATTTTACCTAACCATATCAGACTAAGTGTAAATAAGAAAACATTATTAACCAGTCTCCTGGTAAGTTGAATGGTAGAACTAATTTACCTCCATTACAACCAATTTAACATGGACATTTGCTCAATTAAGTAGCGTCACCTGTCAGTTACTGTTTGATAGTTCCAGTGTCTAACAGGCTATCAGCTGACAATTAGGTGTGGTGTTTTCTCAAGGACACCCAGCCAGACTGAATGGTAACCCACTCCCTGTCACTGTTTTTAAGGATATGTAAACTGATTACTATGATCATACTATGCTTCAACATTTAATGACAGGGTAACTAATTTCTTACCTTGATCTTGCAGTCTTAATGCTTTAGACCTTCAGTCGCTAGCAACAGTAGAAGGTGGGGCAGTAATTTGATTTGATACTGTTTTCCTAATATCAACAGAGATTGCACCTGTGGTTAATTTTTGGAACCGATGAGTTGGAGGATTATGTTAAAACTGTACACTAGGTATTGTTAGTATGGATGCACAATAGGCCTTTACCATTATCCTCTGGCATATTAGGACTTTCTTATTTAAAAAAATTGGCAAAAAGGGATATTTTGAGAATTGAGTTCAAAATGACTTTTCTCAGATCATACGGAAGATAGTATTGAAACTTTGTTGGCTAGATTTTTGGATGGTGTAGCTGTGCAATAAAGTTTTACTTTTTGGCTCACCTGGCCATGAGGCCAAGTGAGCTATGGTATGGCCCTCCATCCATCATGCATCCATTAACAGTTGCCATTTATACTTGCTTATAAGTCAAGTCAAACTGCAAACAAACAAAGATCCTGATTTGTTGTAGCATAATGCAGCTGTAGATCAGGGTCTATGTTGTTTGTTGTACTAATTGCTTTTAACAAACTGCACAGACCCAGATTTGCTGGTGCACTATGAGACAGCAGATCTGGGTCTGCGCAGTTTGCAGTTGGACTTGACTTACAAGTGAGCTCATAGAGTACTGTATTAAAACTTGTCCTCAAAAACACATAAATCAGGCTTTGGTCAAATTTAGCATAAAGCATCCTGGCATGAAACAAATTGTGCAGATCTGCCATCAGATATGGGCACCATTACTAAAAATAGCTTGAAAATCTTGTGATAGCATTTATTCAATAATTTATATGTTCATGAACTGTTCATGAAATAATGTTTTATAACAGTTTTAAAACTAACATTCGTGAACATTCAACCATTTAATATTCATGAACCACTCATGAAATGTATGTAACTACGATAGAAGCAAAATTCAGAATGAAATGACACTTATTTTCTTTATGTTTCATTTAAATCTATCCAGACCAGCAACAAAAATCCCAAATAAAAAAAAGTGCTTGTCCTGAACTACTGAGCTGAATGTCATTTTCGATGTAACCAGAAAGACACATTTTTTTATTTGTCCTGAGTGAAATGTAAATCTTTCACTTATCAATCTTGTACACGAGATATGAGCGAATTTGTGCTAAATTCAATGAATTTGGGTTTTAAAAAAGCCACATCTTCCCTCTGCTACACCTTCCCCCAGGAAAATTGTGTCTTTATATAATTGAATGCATCAGATTGATATACATGTAAATGGCTGCCTATAAGATCTGTCATATAGAAATATCATACATTTTCATTTAAATAACAATTTTTAAAATGATTCAGATAACTTAGCTTTCTGTTTTTAATTGCTAGATTTGAAACAGCTTGCTCAATATCAGTTTTTTTAGCTGTTATTAAAACAAAAATTTGACAAAAATAAAAATAATTTATTCCCCATGTTATGTATTGGTACAGAATTTTCTTAGATGTTTTGTCACAGTACATTTGTTATGGTCAGCATGACATGTATCCATTAGCTTTGTCAAATGGGCTAGGTTCACAATAAATTGGTAGCTTGTGATGGCTAACCTTTATTTGTGAGCATGAGTTAATTTTAATTAAGAGTCCATTCAGATAATGGTCAAAGAGAAAGTATTAATGTAAGGCCAAGCAGCAGAAGATGACAAAGTTGAGACAATCCAGAAAAAATCCTGGGTAATCAGAAATAGGTGTCATAAAATGAAATTATCCAGGAACAGTATTAATCAAGGTGGACTAGAGAGAATTATTCTGACTTCATTGGAAGTGTTGAAATTTTCGGCAGTTAGAGGAAGTTAATCCTGATTGGATAAGCTAAACGAGGGTGTGTATTCCCAGATTAAATTAACTGTTTTAAGTAATTTCCCTTTTAAAATTCAGCAGTTGAAGTTTTCTGCTGAAAGGGAAGTCAGAGGGACTCTGAGGAAACTAACAAGTATATTTTCTCATTAAATAAATTGTCCAAGGGACAGGGGTATGAAAGAATTTGGGAGACCTGGAACCAAAGAGAGATTGGGCTGCATAGAAAGAGTGAGTCTTGAAAGGGCACAAAGTATTGTCTCAATCACCTACAATATGTTAATTGATGCAAGTTTGTAATTATTTGCTGAATTTATTCATTTTAAATTTATGCATCAATTTTCCCCAAGTTCGGAAGCTATGAGTTTGCATGCATTTGTCTCAAATGTTACGTGGCTCATGTATTACATGAATTTTTTGAATTTGTTCAAATTGATATGAATTTGTTTGAATTACTTCATTCAGATGTAATAGGAATCATGTCTTCTAAGAATTTTATGCATTACTTCTGATTCAAATTGTGTGAATAAGTGAATTTATCTGTTGTAAATGATATGTCTCATGTATGCTGTTAACTGATTTTTTTGTCTTGAAATGTATGTCAGTGAATTGTTAATTAGCAGGTAGCATATTTAGAACAAGGAGCGAAGTCTATAAATTCATTTGTGCAATTAAGTTGTGAATTCTCTTAAATGAAGAAAACCTGTGTTTGTTGACTGACATCGTTCAGCTTGTAATTTATAGCCCACAGTATGATGTAATAGTTTATCTTAGAGGACTAGTTATGTCATGGTTCCAGTTAGGGATGCAAATAGCCACTAGAGATATTAATTTGATGATAATAGGATGTGTATGTATCAGGTTGCAAACTGATCACATTAGCTTTGTTCTGTTGAATTATGATAAGACAATATCTGACGTAAAAAGAGTGGGGAAATTGTTCAATTCCAGGGAAAGAAAAATATGATAAATATTTAGGTTGCATATTATATATATATTTGAAAGGGGAAAGAAATAGCTCCATAAAATGATGCAACACAGTGGGAAGGAGTGCAGACTACAACTCAGTTATGATTGAGGACCCAAAGAGGTTGGAGAGAGAAGGAGAAAGAGAAGAATATGGCAATACTGACTTGTCACCAGCAGTAATTTGGAAAGGACCAGAAGCAACCAGGTGATGCTGACATGCTGGCAATTTGAGTTCGATCATTCACTCGGTTCTATGATGAAATTTGTTTATTGGTATAACAGAATGGCTGATTGCATTTTGAATAAATTTTGTAACTCTAGTTCTAAGAGAAAAAGTGTATCATTCAAATGTCATGTTCAGTTCATCTTGTTTATGTAATTGATTAAATTGTTCTATTTTCCATATGGGGACTTATGGTGTTCTATTCTGTTTCTTTGCTCAGATTTCTGTTATTCCATCTATCAATTTCCTATTTTATTTTATTGTTTACTTGATCTGGGCAATAACACTGTGGTTGATCATCTCCTAGATAACAATAACCACAGTGCCATTAAGGACTCGTGTACAAATTCAGTTCCCATAGTAAATCTATGCAAATACATTGATATTAAAAATTCAGTAACTTTAAATTTCTGAGCGCTTATGATCAAACCTTTATTTATCAGACTATAGATGAAACCTGGATACCAGCTTCTATGTAAAGAAAAGGATGTGAGCCACATCATTTTCTGGACCTACATGTGTTTTAACTGAAAATATAGAAACTTCATTGCTGGATGCTGAAAAAGTCTTGTTTGCAAGGTGTGTGTGCAGTGTGTAGTTGTATATGCTCATTCATGTCCCCATTTTGCAGTTCATACACACACATACACTGACACAATATGCTCATTCATGTCCCCATTTTGCAATTCACACACACACAGACATGCTGACACAGTATGCTTATTCATGTCCCCATTTTGCAATTCACACACACACACACACACACACACTGAGACACATATGCATTGCTTTATTCTAGCTGTGATATGAAGATCCATGAAAGTTAGAAGTGTTATTTCAATGTTTTGGGTTTGTTTTTTTTTTAATAATAATATATTTTAAACTAAACATGATGAAATATACTTTCTTCTTCTGTTTGATGACTCATTAAAATTGATAAATAAGAAGTTATGATTTTCAGAGTAAACAAAATCATATTATCACCATTGTTGAACTTTAATCATTTTTTTTAAGTAAACCATGCACTTGAGAATGTAATTTGTAATAAACCTTGGACAAGAGACTAATTTGTAGTAAACTGTTAGTCAGAAAATGACAGTGACCCTGAACTTTCAGGTTGCTTAAGGCTTACTGAGGTGATGGTAAATAATAATACTTCCTGATTTCATTACTTTGTTATCTTTAGGTACATATAGTATTCAATATTAGATTTGTATTCCTGTTGTCACCCTTTTCAAACACTCTCTTTGGTATCATATTTGCCCAGAGCAAGTTTCATTTTAAGTAATGTTGAAAACAGCGACAGGCTTGCAGTTAAAGGTTAAGTTTATGACAGAAATAGTCTCTTATTGAATCATGCTGCATTCAAAGTCAGATGACCATGAATTTTTATTTACTTAGCAAACTGCAACCTTTGTATGCTTAAACTATTCCTGATTTGTTACTATTTTATAAACTTTTCAGCAATTTGTCATGAATTTACCTGCAGAGTTTTAGTTCTTTAATTGTTCTTGACCTGTTCCAAATTTCTTTCAAGAACTATTCATGAGCTTTTTATGAACTATTTAAATTTATTTTAGTACCGTATAACTGTTCTTAATATGTCCATAAACTCTTTCAAGAATAGTGCTTGAAACTCTTATTATGTATTTGTTCTTGAATGGTACTTAAGTAGTTCCTCAGGTTATTCATGACCTGTTCAGGAGCTGTAGTTTATGAACAGCCACACAAAATTTCAAGACTGTCTCATTTTCAGTACAAGAATAGTTCACATAGTTCATGAACTGTTCATAATTTGAAGAATTCCATTTCACAGGGGTATAGAGATCCCCAGTCTCACTCGTATATGTGCTGGGGATGATCTAGAGTGACTTAAAAAGTCAAACTGGAAATGATTTAGATTAACTTTTATGCCCAGCTGGGTATGATCTGGATTGACTTTTATGCCCAGTTGTGGATGATCTAAATTGACTTCATGCCCAGTTGGGGATGATCTAAATTGACTTTTATGCTCAGCTGGAGATAATCCAGACTGACTTTTATGTTCAGCTGGGGATGATATAATTTTACTTTTATGCCCAGTTGGGGATGATCTGAATTGACTTTTATGCTCAGCTGGGGATGATATAAATTGATTTTTATGTTCAGCTGGTGATGATCTAGATTAACTTTTATGTTTAAGTTGACTTTTAAGCTGAGCTGGGGATGATCTAGGTTGACTTTTTTGTTTAGTTGGGGATGACCTAGATTGACTTTTATGCCCAGCTGGTGATGATCTAGATTGACTTTTATGCCCAGCTGGAGATGATCTAGATCAGGGGTCTCAAACACGTGGCCCACAAAATGATTGGCATCACAAGGTGTCATGAGAGATAACAAAGGTGGTGTGGCCCTTGGGCCATCAAAAATGCCCTCATGCTGCCCTCAGGGTGGTTAGGTTTTGAGACCCTTGATCTAGATTGACTTTTATGCCTAGTTGGGGATGATCTAAATTGACTTTATGCCCATTTGGGGATGATCTAAATTGACTTTCATGCCAAGCTTTACATGATCTAGACTGACTTTTATGTTCAGCTGGGGATGATGTAACTTTACTTTTATGCCCAGTTGGGGATGATACTTTTATGCCCAGTTGGGGATGATCTAAATTGACTTTTATACCAGCTGGGGATGATCTGATTTGACTTCTATTCGCAGTTTAGGATGATCTAAATTGACTTTTATGCCTGCTGTAGATGATCGAAATAGACTTTCATGCCGAGCTTTAAATGATGTAGGCAGACTTTTATGCTCAGCTGGGGATGATCTAGATTGACTTTTATGTCCAGCTGGGGATGATCTAAATTGACTTTTATGCCTGCTGTAGATGATCTAAATAGACTTTCATGCCAAGCTTTAAATGATGTAGACAAACTTTTATGCTCAGCTGGGGATGATCTGGATTGATTTTTATGCCCAGCTGGGGGTGATCTAGATTGAATTTTATGCCCAGCTGGGGATAGTCTAAATTGACTTCTATCAAACTTCATCAGTTCCTGTTCTTGTTGAAAACCGACCACTTCTATTTAGGCATTATGGGATTGTGAACTACAAGTAAGATTTACTTATCTACAGAATTGAAAAGCTTTACAGTCTGCAAAAGTATGCATTTCCGAAAATGAAGATTTAACAATGGAAGTGCTCCAATGAGCATTGGCAATTTTATGCTTTCCAAAAACATATAGTAACACACTTTTTTGAAAGAATTGTGCTTAGTTCAAAATTACTTCCAAGGACTGTATTGGATTTACTTCAGTAAGTCATGAAAATAAAACAAAATAATGGGGCCACATATTTGGAACTAATTTGTTGCTCTTAACATACAGATGTGACCTTAGAGTTGATTGGCTTAAAGATAATATCCAAAATTGGATAGTAAATCACCAGATAGCAGAGTCGCTTATTTAGCAACAAAGGCGCAGAGTGGACCTCTATGCCAGGCTGTGGGTGATCTAGGTTGTCTTTTATGCCCAGCTGGGGATGGTCTAGATTGACTTTTATGCGCAGTTGGAGATGATCAAGATTTGCTTTTATGCCCAAGTGGGGATGATCAAGATCGACTTGTATGCCCAGCTGTGGATGATCTAAGTTGGTTTTTATGCCCACCTGGGAGTGATCTACATTGACTTTTAGGCCTAGATGAGGTTCATCTAAGTTGACTTTTATGCCCAGTTTGGGGGATGATATAGATTGACTTTTATGCCCAACTGGGGATGATCTTAATTGACTTTTATGCCCAGCTGGGGATGATCTTAATTGACTTTGGTACCCAGTTGGGGATGATTTAGAGCGACTTTTATGCCCAGTTTGGGATGATCTATAGTGACTTTTATGAACAGTTTGGGATGATTTAGATTGACTTTTATGCCCAGTTGGGGATGGTCTAGGTTGACTTTAATGCCCAGCTGGATATGATCTAGGTTAACTTCTATGCCCAGCTGGGGATGATCTAGATTGACTTTGATGACCATATGTATTTGTTGCTCCTACTACATTGATGACATCATCAACATGAACATGTTCCCCAATTTATGCTAAAAGAAAATTCAGATTTTGTGCTGGAGAAAGTTATATCTGGATTTTATGGTTAAGTAAAAGAGGTCTCAATTTATTCTGTTTCTATTGAGATATCTTATTGATTCAGTTTAATTCAACATCTATCCTTACAGATGAAGCATCTATATATATATATATATATATATATATATATATATATATATATATATATATATATATATATATTGCAT